>JAVTVY010016274.1:0-64640 GCA_036873755.1 Hanleya hanleyi
AGGGCGGCCATCTTGGATTTTTCCGTAAAACCTTGTTATCGCGATGTCTCAGGAACTACTGCACGGATCTTTCTGAAATTTGGGACACAGGTTCCTCTTGGGGTCTAGATGTGCAGATACCTTTTTTGGACCGATTCGAAAATCCAATATGGCCACCAGGCAGCCATCTTGGATTTTCCCGTAAAACCTTATCATGATTTCTCAAGAACAACTGCATAGATCTTTCTCAAATTTGTTACGCAGGTTCCCCTTGGGGTCTAGTTGTGCAAGAAACCTTTTTTGGTCCGATTCGAAAATCCAATATGGCCACTAGGCAGCCATCTTGGATTTCCCCATGAAACCTTGTTATCGCGATTTCTCAGGAACTACTGCACGGATCTTTCTCAAATTTGGTACACAGGTTCCCGTTGGGGTCTAGTTGTGCAAGAAACCTTTTTTGGTCCGATTTCGAAATCCAATATGGCCACTAGGCAGCCATCTTGGATTCCCATATGAAAACTTGTTATCGCGATTTCTCAGGAACTACTTCATGGATCTTTCTCAAATTTGGTACACATGTTCCCCTTGGGGTCCAGTTGTGCAAAAAACCTGTTTTGGTCCGATTCCAAAATCCAATATGTCCATCAGTCGGCCATCTTGGATTTCCCCATGAAACTTTGTTATTGCGATTTCTCAGGAACTACTGCATGGATCTTTGTTAAATTAGGTACACAGGTTCACCTTGTCGTCTAGTTGTACAAGATACCTTTTCTGGTCCGATTCGAAAATTCAATATGGCAAAACAGGCCGCCATCTTGGATTTTCCCATGCAAATTTGTTATCGTGATTTCTCAGGAAGTACTACATGGATCTTTCTCAAATTTGGTACACAGGTTCCCCTTATGGTCTAGTTGTGCAAGGTACCTTTTTCGGTCAGAATCGAAGATCCAATATGGCCACAAGGCGGCCATCTTGAATTTCCCCTTGAAACATTGTTACCGTGAATTCTTGGGAAATATTTCATGGATTTTTCTGAAATTTGGTACACAGGTCTCACATGGGGCCTATTAGCACAAGATACCTTTTTTGGTCCGATTCGAAAATCCAAGTTACGCTCCAAATTAATTTGGTATTCTCAAGTGACGTTGCATCACAAGAGTCGGCGGATCAAACGGTGGGCATATTCTATATATTGACTATAGAGAATATCCGTACCTTCACCTTTCATATCAAGGAGTTCAAATAATTCTGAATTAAAATGTATTTCTTCAAATTTTAAATCAGCCTTCTTTAGTCCATGCAGTAGCAAGTGAACTGCTCCACCGTTTCATATGCCGACTTCAGTCTTGTGACTCAATGTCACAACTCGACAACTGTAGACTACTGGATGTTTCGATCCAAGGGAGATAATCAGGATCCAGGCACTTTTGAAGTTTCAACATTACTGCGCGGAAGGGATCGCTTCAGTATTAAGCATTATTGTACCATCTTACTATTTTCGAGCATGGTATCTTGATTTAAACAGTATATTTATTTCACCAGGAAACAGGGATCGGCGAACAGGCAGAGCCTATTTGAACGCCTCTCCCAACAGACATATTACACATACATGTACAATTACAAGATGACAGACAACAGTGAATAGAATAAGAAACAGTTACAAACACAATAATTAACATGCAGCTGCATGGTATCTTAAAAGAGAAATCTCAAAATAGCCCAAGAAACAGAACAGAATTAGCATTCGTTCCTAATTATAAAATCTGAAGTATGTTTCATAGCTCATGCCAAAGTGTCAAAGAGATCGGTCTTCGCTTCCAGTACCCAATGATGACATGTGCAAAAAAAAAAAATAAAAAAAATACTACAACACAAAGGCGAAGGATCCTCGGTACATGTACATTCACTTTCAGACTAACTTTGCTCATTTCTCTTGTATTATAACAACCGACATAAGTAAAGTTTCTAGAAATCTTGAAACTCCTGAAACTTATTATCATATCTTGGTGTTTTTCAGTGGCCTTTTTCAATCTTTTTCACTCAGATTCGAAATTCTGTAAACAAAATTACAAATCAATTGTCTGTTCTTAGTAACAATGGACAAAAAGATCCTCTAGTCATTAGCTTACAATTATCGGACAATGGTGGGCGCCAAGATCCTTCAGGATCTCTCGTTTTTTATAGATTCATACTCTTGATTTGGAATTTCTTAGAGATGGACTTCTTAGAAATTCATTCTTTGATTCATACAGATTTCTTGTGAAAGTATGGTTCGGTTCATTGAGCTATAGAATTATCTTCTTAGTAAATGCGCATGTATATTAACTTGAGAAGCCTGAGAAGGTGACATTATGGCCCGTACCAAACTTTATACCCTGTATCCGGAACGACAAATATTTGAGATCTGACACTCCCTGACTTTGTAGTGTATGTTATTGGAGTCATTTTGAGCCTATTTGTAAACCCAGAATTTGCATCAATTCAAACTGGCTGCCATGTGGGGTACCATAAAAGTGATATTTCGTCAATTTTGTTCAAAATTCCAAACAAAATTTTTCTTTTTTTTCAGATCAGGTTATCATGCATCAAGGAACATAAGATTGTTTTTAATGACGTCACCACCAATGCGGTTATCTCAGATGCTTTACATTTTCTGGCACTGTTGATCACCCAATGGTATGGTGTGGTAAATTTCAGCTCCGTGGTTCAAGGGGTAAGAAAAATAATTAGCCGAAATGGCCCCCAGTGCTGGACAGGTCCCCAAAAAACCCAGGCCATACAGGGTTAAGCGCAGTGTGGATATATAGTAGTCAATATAGACAAAATATAGGAAGTATAGGAAGCATTACATATTCATAAGATACTGCGGCTAAACCTATCATATTCTACGACCGATAATCTATGACATAACAGTCTCTTGACAACGAACCGGATCTACAGTACTATATGCAGAAATTAGCTGAACACAACACACCAAAGTATGATGATACTTGTCTACGTTTCAACTTGTTTACGTTTCATTTCTCTATAAATATTGTCCATGCATTAAACATCATAAATATGCATGGTACGCTCAGCTGGCAGCACGGCTGTTATGTGACTGTTATGTGGATCTAAGATTGTCTTATATGCTACTTCAGTAGAAGAACGGGCATTTCGATATTTTCGCCCATTATCGAAAACAGTTGTGTGACTTTCGTTGCCAGGAAAGAGGTGGATCAGACAGACTTTTCTTATGTGTCACTCAGGCTTGGCCGTGAGTCAGTCATGTTTTAGCCGTGGGTTAGTCTTGCTTTGGCCGTGGATCAATCATGGCTCGATCGTGTGTCTGTCACGCTATGGTCCTGTGTCAGTCAGGTTTTAGTCGTGGGTCAGTCATGATATGGTCGTGGGTCAGTCATGATATGGTCGTGGGTCAGTCATGATTTGGTCGCAGGTGGTGTTCATGCGAGAATCATGATTTGCTGAAACAAGTAGTAATCACATTGAATAAGATTGCACTAAAGTGTAGGTAATGTGATAATACTAATTAATAACGTATACAAATAATATATTAGGTATGATTGAGATCAATGATGTTCAATGTACCTCTCTGTTTCCTCTTTCAGATTTACGCCGTGATGAGTACTATATTGGTGGTGGTATCTCTCGGTCTCATTATGCTTGGGACAGTGCCTGAGTTCCAACAGGTCAGAAATCCTAAGGCGAGAAACGGTTCTGCTGTTGACGATATCACCCGTATTGGTAAACTTGACCGCATAGCCAGAACGTATCCTGTTGATGCAATTGTTTGCCTTGACGTCATGTTAGTTGGCGTTGTCGCTTTGGAATTTGGTATCAAACTCTTAGTTTGTCCAAACAGATGGGCATTCTTGAAGTCGTTTTCCACCTTCAGTGACATCGTTTTCGTCTTGCCTATCGCAATAATATATATGGTAAAATTGGTGGACTGGAACTTTTGGTCGTCCAACAGAAATATTGGCTTTTCCATTTTGATACAAGCAATGATAGCTCTCCGTGTATTACGACTCCACCGACTGGCACGGTGTATCCGGGGATTCACGGTTCTCGCATTGTCTCTCAAGGCCAGTGCCAAGGAGTTGTTCCTGTTGATAACGTTGGCATTGTCCACTTCCGTTGTCTTCGCCTTTGCAATATTTTATGCGGAGCTGACACAAGAGGACACATTTCCTCACGCGTTTATGGGAATGTGGTGGTCACTAATAACAATAACGTCAGTTGGATATGGGGATGTCTACCCTAAAACCCAGCTAGGGTATCTGATCGGGGGGCTCTGCGCTATATCAGGTCTTATACTAATAAGCCTTCCTGTTCCAATGATTGCTAACACTTTCAACACATATTACTCCTACAGAGAAAGACAAGAACGGAAAAGTCATTGTTTCTGGAATGGACGAGGTAGATGCGACGGTGTTGACCCAAAAAAGTCGTTGGGATACAGGAAAGACTCACCATCAACTATGGTAATAGAAACAGAATGACACATATGAACATTTAATACGGTGCTTTGCTCTACTTTTTTGTTATATAGTTCGGTTATATTAGAGGATAACTGACCAAACGCGAATACATGTAAACAGTGTAAATGATACTGAAAGGATTCAACTGCGGGAATTAATAATGCGAAGGCTAGCGCAGGACTTGACGGGCTTGCATACTCAGTATTGAAGTTAAAAGCATTCTGGGTAAACTAAACTTGGAAAATTGGGATTTTGAGATACAATCGGAACCCGATTCTATCCATGTTTATATGTCACATATGTTTACCCAATCTCCTATAAATGTATTGTACCCAATCACCCTGTGTAGTTGCAGGTACGGATTTGAGGTTCGTTTGTTCAGTGTAGCCACACTGATTTGTGAACAGAACTATGTCCACCTTCTGAGTTATATAATTTAAAATGGGGGGAAAAATCATGAATGAAATATGACAACTTTACACAGCAAGGTTCATGTATGTGGTACATGAGGAGGAATTGAAGTTATTCAACTTTGATTGCTCCTTGAATCCTGGAAATTACCATATCTTTCAGAAGAATAGCGATAGGTTTAAAAGGTGTAATCATGTAACGAGCTGTTAATATGTGAAATACATTGCTAGAGTCTGAGATCAGTGCCAGAAAATAAACAAATTAAATAGTAATGAGGTACCTTCATATCTTCTAAGTTCAGTTTTACTCGGTAAAGTCACCAATTGATGGTGGCTCATATTATGTACATGCTAAGACATGCATTCAAATTGAGATAATTTTTATCCTGACGATCTCACGGCCAATATATTGACATATTCGAGGGGAGAAGCGAGGACGAGACAATAGCGGAAAGACAGAATGCGCTTCCAAATCATTCCGTCAGTCAAACTGGTTTATTGATAATGGTGGCAAGGTTTGAGAACAGCTTTCTGACTTGTTGAGTTATTTTCAATGCAACTGCCAAGTAAACCATTGTTACAAGAGCAAATGACATGAAATAGAGACAGGGGGTAACTGTTCTTGATTTCTGGACCATGCGCTCAGCATTACCGGTATTCGGCGAACACAAACACAAGTGGATATTCATATTCTTAGAATCTCGAATTCTTTGAAATGGAAAATATCAAGGACAGATGGTTTTCCATATTACAGGTACCCCGATTTCAGTATTTTAACTGATCAGATGCGTTGTGGTGGAACGAACTTTGGAACAGTATCTTTGAAGAGATGATTCAAGTAATCGACTCTGATTGTATGTTTGTTTGTCCGGCCCGTACGGTCAGAGGTTGGTCGAAACTTCACCAGAATCGTATATTTTGGGGAAACTGTGGGTTCAGAAAGAGCACATTATGGGCCGCAAATAGCTTTGGGTAAAAAGACCATGAAAGTTTGCCAGGATAGCTATTGGTGTGGTGTATCTCTAAGTTTTGCTATCAATGCGACCGTTCGACTATGTGCATTTCACCAAAAAGTCCCCAGTGTTATGAATAAGAGCAGAATGCTGCCGAACAAATTTTTTATTGCGGTGGAATGAACATTCGAAATCCTTTGTCATTCTAAAAGTAATATGCTAATGTTGAAAGTTAACGCTGTTGTAAGAACCGTAATAAATTGTCAACGCACAGGTCGTGTGCCGCAAGGCGTGAAGTCCTGTATGTAACCCGATACGCCAAATTGAAGCCTGCTCTTCCGACTATGCAACCCACGGATCTCGCACTGGCAATTAAGTTGATGTCATGTTACACGAGGAAGGGGACAGGCTAATTGAATTCTCATGGATGTTGGTAACCTGCATTGCATAAAGGGATAAAAGTGGGATTTAATTGTCATAGATGTTGGGGGCCTACGTCATCAGGTTGCTGGCCTGATGGTATGATAGCTATCAAATTAGATACATTTTTGATCATGTCGCATAATCCTCAGCGCAAAACTTTTGGTAAATTAGAAATGGCTGCGATGTGGCTACGTTTGTTCATATTTGTTTTCTGAGTTAACCCGAGTTGCAAGAGTCTTGTTCGTCATTTATTATTCAGCCATCGTCCATTAAAGAATCCCTGCGTTCATAATCCAAAGACCTATTCCATATGACACCATTAGCACCAAATTGTCAAAGTCATAGTGTGCATACACATAGGCTAGTTTTCTGCAAGAGAGAAGCGGGCAACAATTTTCAATGATGCCGGCAAGACCTCAAGATATTCCAAAGATATCAAATCCTTGCATAGCCTCACACAGACCACACTCTATGCCGTGGTAAGAATTTACGCATCTAAGGTTTAAGAACGAAGAGCACACACTGCCATATATAGACCCAGGTCAACTGTTACACTAAGGACGAAATGCACAGTAGATGTCGAAATCAACACACAGGACAGAAGAATAGCTGAAAAGGCAGGATAAAATTTCTCTCAGTTAGCTCTTATATATTTGTATCAAATCGTTTGAGTTCATAGTTCAGTTATCTCTTGACTGGCGTTGCAATTCTTTATAGATTCATACTCTTGATTTGGAATTTCTTAGAGATGAACTTCTTAGAAATTCATTCTTTGATTCAGACAGATTTCTTGTGAAAGTATGTTTCTGTCCATTGAAAGAGCTATAGAATGATCCTCTTAGTAAATGAGCATGCATATTAACTTGGGAAACCTGAGAAGGGGCCATTATGGCCCGTACCAAACTTTATACCCTATATCCGGAACGACAAATATTTGAGATCTGACAATCCCTGACTTTTATTTATGTATGTGACTTCTAATTAACCTAAGTATTGATTTTATTTTATGGAAATTGATATGTGATACGCATGTGATATTTTTACCCTCATAATTGATTTAATTATAAAACATTTGCATGTGAATTTAATTTAATTTTATTAAATTTTGTGCCCTCTAATTATATTGCTTACTATAATGGTACATGCATATAGTAATAAATTAATACAAGACTATAATTCAATATTTCCTTATTAGTGGTTCGAAAGTATCTCTGCTCGTTAAAAGAGCTTTGGGGGCATTCGATTATTGCGTACGCATCAAGGAAAGGGTCTAAGGGAGGGGGAGGCTTTTTTGCGTGCGTAGTGCTTGAATGGCCTCCTTGTTTTGATGTCTTTGCTCGTTCTGATTGGATATTGGTGTCTGAGGATACCATGTGGTCCTCATTCACGGTGTTCATCAGGAGGAGTAAAGATATTATATTAAATATAGTTTTTAATAGCCACTTATGTCTAAATATATATGATGAGTTTATTTTTAATTGAAAACAAAATATGCATGTGAGGTCATATGGCTTCTTGTCAGTACGCCCGCATCTTTTTCCATCATCCTTGGTATGTTGCGTTTAAGTGATGCCTGTATATCGTGAGAATCTGCTGGTGGATGTTTCGTTCCAAAGGATTGTCCTCTGTACAAACCATTGTGATCGTAGTTTTGTGACTGGTAAATATGGTGGAGAGAGAATCGCTTGGTCGGCGTCGGGCCTCACAGATATGTGTTCTGATTAAGATCTTATTACTTATCTGTTATTACTTCCTCGTTTGGATCATGTCTTATATCTAACGTTCACATGGTTCATCACTTTTCATCAGATGACTTGGTAGGGCTATTATATCATCGCTCTTAAATATTTGTATCTAATATTGTTCACCCAGTGCTAGGGGCCGTGTGGATATGCCATTCTAGATGTCCACATAAACATCTACAGTAAAAGCTTGGCTCAAGTCTAGACATATTGCTGTCCCCAGACTTGGCTATTTTATGCATAGTCTCGTGATTCTTATGTTGCATGTGTTATTGCTACAATAATTTGTGTGAAACAAATGCTATTTGTTGTTGTCGATAAGTTGTTTGTTCTTGTTAATCATCATTCATTCTTCATATGATAATAACCCACTAACAAAACCCTTTTAATATGTTGGTGAATTCCCCCTTAATGTGTAAAGCTAGTATTGTATGCTTCATGTAACGCGTCATGGAAAGATACTTCATTGTACACGAGAGCGCCTTCGCTTTTATATTGTAATGATGTTAACCGCAGCGACAGCGCGCTACCGGACTTAGCTGACACGATGACAATAGAAGTGCGTGTAGATACTATTTCTTCAACAATGGCCAAGGCCAAAAAGTGTAAAAGAGTTACGGAAATTTCTGGGATTTGCGGGATATTATCGCAGGTATGTACGCGATTATGCCAAAATCGTGAGGTGCCTTAAGGACCTACTAATCGGTCAACCCAAAAAGCGAGGCAAGTCGAAACCACAACATCCTGTTCCAAGATGGCGATGGGAAGCTGAGCATCAGAGAGCATTTGAAGCGGTGATTGAAGCGTTGGCGTCACAGCCGATCCTGGCTAACGCGGATTATACTTTGCCTTTTGTTTTACACGTGGATGCTAGTGGCGACGGCCTTGGAGCGGTCTTGTGCCAAAATCGAGATGGCGTCGATCGGGTAATATAGCAGAGGACTGAAGAAGGCCGAGAAAAACTACCCGGCACGCAAACGAGTTTCTCGCACTGAAGTGGGCTATAGGTGACAAATTTCAAGATTATTTGTATGGCCGCAGATTCACTGTCAAGACGGATAATAATCCTCTTACTTACGTATTGTCTACCGCGAAACTTGATGCCACGGGTCATAGATGGCTGGCAGAACTGTCAACGTTCGACTTTAATATTGTCTACAAATCTGGTCAACACCACCTTGATGCAGTTGGGCTATCGCGGCATCCACCGTTCAGTCCTACTGAAACTATGGAGATTTCGACGCTCATGAACGAGGTTGTTAAGGCGATTTGCGAGTGTAGAATGGCAACAGTCGAACCTCTTGTGGAGTCCTTAGGTTTGTTTGCCCCTTATGTCTGATTTTGTGGGATGGCGAAAAGCACAGCTCTCTGACAGGGATATAGGCAGGGTCATTTCCTTCATGGAACAAGGTCAAAAACCCAGTGGTAATAGGCGAACTCAAGAGAGTGGTACGGTCAAGTCAATACTTAAGGCTTGGCAGAAGTTAGAACTTAAGGAGGGTGTATTATTCCGTGTGACACATGATAGAGGTGACAGATTAGTACAGTTGGTCTTACCTGAGAAGTATCGAGATATTGCGTTGAAGGGACTTCACGATGATGTCGGACATCAAGGAACCACTCGGACGCTGAAGTTGGTACGTTCCAGGTTTTATTGGCCAAGGATGACTGGAGACGTTAACCGAAAGGTGAGGTTCTGTGACCGATGCATCCGTCAAAAAACTCCAACGTTCAACAAGACTGCATTTCTGGTAGTGTTGAGACCTCCGAGCCCATGGAGTTGGTTTGTAGTGACTATCTTTCTCTGGAAATTTGCAAGGGTGTATATAATAGTATTATTATTATAACCGACCAGTTCACGCGGTTCGCGCAGGCGGTTCCGACACGGAATCAGACGACTAAGACGACCGCGAGAGCGTTATTTTACAACTACTTCGTGCACTATGGGTTCCCTGGCAAGCTTCACAGCGATCAAGGCCGGAATTTTGAATCTCGTCTTATTCAGGAGCTATGCAAGATCGCCGCTGTGGAGAAGACCAGGACAACGCCATATCACCCTGAAGGAAATGGTATATGCGAAAGATTCAGTCAAACCTTGTTAAATATGTTGGGAACCCTTGAAGAAGACCATGAGAGTACGAATCATTCCCCGTTTTATCCTATGTTTGGCCGCCATCCGAGGTTAGCTTTAGATGCATACCTAGGTATACATCCAAATAATGAATCTGGTAACCAGACTCCATCTGGTTACGCAGCAGAGTTAAGGAGAAGGTTAGATTATGCTTATAAGCTGGCCTCTAATGAGGCCAATAAGTCCGCTAAACGTTACAAAAAACGGTACGATTTGAAGGTTCGGGACTCCGGTTTGAAGCCTGGAGACAGAGTGTTTGTTAAAAACGTAGGCCTTAAGGACAAGCATAAGCTTGCAGATCGGTGGGAAAAGCAACCCTATGTTGTTGTAGCACAACCAAATAAGGGTATTCCGGTGTTCGAGGTTAGAGGAGAGGATAACCGCAAAAGGAGTAGAATCCTCCATAGAAATATGCTTCTCCCGTTTCTTTCACTACTGGTTCCGCAGCATTCACCGAAATCTTCTCCTCCAGTTAGGACTTTTCGACAGAGTCGTCAGGAGCCGAGTACATCATCAGAGTCCTCAGAGTCTGAATCGGATACGGAAATAGCTATTGTTCGTCCAGGATCTTCAACTAGAAGGGGTTTAAGATACGAAATCTCTTCAGTTGTACACGACAGTGTTGATCAGGGGGCTGCCAGGATATCCAATCCAGTTTCATCGGCTGGTAGAACCAGTCCGGAGCACGAATCTGATGACCAAGTTGGTGTACATCACGAGAGTCCAGTACTACGCCGATCGACGAGATTTCGGCATGAACCGAGTTGGTATCATTCTGGAGACTGGGTGACACATTAAATTTCAATATCGAGGACGATATTTTCTTCAGCCGGGAAATGTGTTGCATGTGTTATTGCTACAATAATTTGTGTGAAATAAGTGCTATTTCTTGTTGTCGACAATTTGTTTGTTCTTGTTAATCATCATTCATTCTTCATATGATAATTACAACACATATAAGGGAACTATAACCCACTAACAAAACCCTTTTAATATGTTGGTGAATTCCCCCTTAATGTGTAAAGCTACTATTGTATGCTTCATGCAACGCGCCATGGAAAGATACTTCATGGAACTCGAACGCGCCGTCACTTTTATATTGTAATGATGTTAACCGCAGCGACAGCGCGTTACCGGACTTATCTGACACGATGACAATAATAGTGCGTGCAGATACTTTTTCTGGGTGAAATGTGTTACATAATTGTATATCATAAATAGTAATGCCTGGAACCCGATCTTTGCATTCGCCGCTAGACGATCGGAAGACGTTCCTCACGTCCGTCTTTATATCATTCCAGGTAAACTGTTTACTTTTTCACTCGTCAGTGTTAAAACTGGTTTCCAACTAGATATTCTGAACATATTTCTGATTCGAGAACGGTAATTTTGATTGAATAACTTCATTAGCTGAATGTACGTTGAATTGCCATTTACGCTATTGTATTTGATTGTAATTGACATTCGCCGCTAGACGATCGGAAGACGTTCCTCGCGTCCGCCTTTATATCATTCCAGGTTTCCAGACTGAAACAACGCTTTGTATGCGATTGCCATTTATTGGGGAAAATTATATTAATAAATATTCAGCACGTGTGAAACCAAGTCTTCCTCTTTTGTCCACCTGTCCATGAACCGGCTCAGTCCGTGACACTTACATGGAGTATGAACCGTACGTCGGCATCTTTTTCCATCACCCCTGTTATGTTGCGTCTCTGCCCTGCATATGACGTATACAGACCTTACCTGGTATCAGCCGATAGATCATGTAAAGACTATTTCTATCAACGGCACAGAATATCATTGCAGAAGCTTGTCACAGCTGTACCACCAAACGTCTGCTTTCAAGATATCTCAGATTCTGTGATAATTATCGTACACTAGCTGACGGGGAAAATACGAACGTAGCGTGCAAGATAATCTGGTGGTGTTTCGTTACTTGTGTCTAATTCCGCTTAACACCGGGTCAGGGACCTTTCGAGTATCTTGTGTTTTACATCTCCATGGTGTTCAGATGAACATGCACGATTAAAGCGTGACTGAGATACATACTCTGACTGAGATACATACTCTGACTGAGATACATACTCTGACAGAGATACATACTCTGACTGAGATACATACTCTGACTGAGATACATACTCTGACTGAGATACATACTCTGACTGAGATACATACTCTGACTGAGATACATACTCTGACTGAGATACATACTCTGACTGAGATACATACTCTGACTGAGATACATACTCTGACTGAGATACATACTCTGACTGAGATACATACTCTGACTGAGATACATACTCTGACTGAGATACATACTCTGACTGAGATACATACTCTGACTGAGATACATACTCTGACTGAGATACATACTCTTTAAAACGACTTGTAAATTCATCTGGATAAAGAATAATGGTCAATGATTAACAGAGCATCATCGTGTCTTGTTGTTAACATCATTGAAAACAGTTGATCACTTCTTCCTTGTAGGAAACCATCTTATTAGGCTTCCGTTATTTTTTTAGGGATTATTCTTATTTATCTTTATCTCCATGGTGTTTTCGTACTCTAGATCATGCTCAATCTTCACACGCGAATTAGCTAGGTCGGGAACTAGTGCATATTGAAAAGTGGTTTTGATTTGATTGGTCTGATGGCTCAGCAGCCATCTTGGATTAACCCAAAACCGTATAAACCCTACGCCTCTGGTACCACTGAAGCAATCAACGAGAAACTTGGTACACTTTAGGGGATAACCCTGTTGTATTTGATGATTTAACACCGTTAATGCTTGGTTTTACGGTCGCAAATATCCGTTTTAACGGCTCCGCGTAATCCAATAATACCACATGACAGTTTGCAACCTTTTTTTCATCATCAAAGCAGAGAAGTTTGCGAATAAAATAATTAGGTCAAACACGTCCATAAGGCACGTCGCTCATTTAAACGATGGTACATACGCATAAAATAGTTCCTCAGATAAAAGAAGAAAAAAACAAGACTTAAGATGGAATAATCAGTTAGCTTATGTGATAGGTTTATTCACGACAAAATAAACGTCTAGTTTCATTAACAAAATCCATGTGACATCTTTTTTCGAACTATATCATCGCCCTCACAAACTCTACAGTTCACCACAACAAGCCAGCGAAGGACCGTTCTGTAGCGAAATATCAATTCAGGAATTTACAGTTTGTCATTTATGCTTTGACTTAGCTTTGGTGAAATAGCTGTACATTACATCCCATTGTGTTTGTTTTGTTGTATATTTATTGCGCACCGACATCTCGGTTTTCCAGCTAGTCTCATTTTGAAAAAGAGAAAACGCCGTGTATCAGAGTATCAGCCACCGGTGAACTGCGATTGGAAGCTCCTGCTGGCTGGGAATCAAACACCGTACCCGAGATAGCGAAGCCGGCGAAGGTGTCATCCTAACTCAAAGAAGTATGGCCCTCAGTCCGCGATTATTCGAATTCTTCTACCACATGGAATATTTCTGTGTCAGATGTGCTGTAAAATGACACTAATATGTAATAAATTGTCCGATCTCATCGCTCCCCCAATTTCCCTGGCTTCGATCAGCTGACGCCGCCATGTTGGTTGCTATGCAATCTTGGTGGCGTATGAATCAAAAACCGTGAAGCGGCCGAATGACATTTGCGACCTATAATGCTTATTTTATGGTTGGAAATTCTAACAGTTAACCAATCCGACTGCTCAAACAAACTATACTGGATTAGAATGATGGATATCGGGGTCTCTCAAACCTCTTTTTCAGATGTTGCTCCGTAAAACAACATGGTGGTCAATATGGTCGGATTTTCAAGTAATGGAATTGGACTGGGAAAGTGCCGATTTAGATGCTATTAATATGGCGATCCCGAATATACAAACTTGTTTCTCCTAGGTAACGTGGTTTGGCCGCCATCTTGAATTTTGTCAGAAACTGAACACATCTTGTAGAGACTATAACTCTGAAACTACGGGAGTTGCAGCCCTGCAGCTTGTTGCATTATATTCTCCAAGAGCAGCTCTTTCGGAAACGTGCGACTCATTTGAACGTACCTTCAATAGTTTTAGTGCTATTCTTAGATGTAATTCCCCCAAATTTGCAAACTGACGCATTTCTGGTAACGGATTCTCTAGGACTTCGTAGGTAGATTGTTTAGACTCTGTGTCTATTGTCTAGGCACTGTCTAGATTGACTAGATTATCAGTCTACATTTTCTAAACTTTCTGATTAGACTGCCGACACTCTCCGTAAATATTGTCTAGTCATTCTGTCTAGATTATCTAGACTGCCTAGAATGCGTAGATTCGGAAACCGTCCCAAAGCTGCTCCCAGCTCTAGTGTTTTTATTGTTTTATTTTACACACATTTGGAATTAGTTCTGTCATATGAAATAGGTCATTCGATTATTGACGGACCGACACCTGCTAGGGAACTTTGTCATGGTAGTAGCGGGGCCATGGGGGTGAGCAAATATCAGAAATCAGAAAAGATCCACTGGCTGGTAACATTTTTGCTCGGAAGGCCACGTAGCTTAATCGGGATAGCTATGTGAGCGGGAATCGGAGATAGAAAGTTGGAATTAGCATCTAACGGCCGTTGGGGCCAGGAGCATGATATGAACAGTAATATACCACGTTTGGGGTGAGAACATGAAACACACATTTTACACATTAAAACCGGTATATATCTGTATGTCGTCATTGAGCGGCCACAGTTATGGTCGAAAGATCCAGGACATCAGTCAGGATTCCTGTGGGTTCACTGAGGGTGACCCAAGGGAAGCAAACTCAAACGGATAGCTGACGTCCAATGGAGACCGGAAGCGTTTTTGAATAAGGCCGTGAAATTTTGTCCTGATTGCTATGAGATCTGGGAGAGTGATTCGAGAAGGGATCAAACCGGAAAGAGAATTTAATTACAAGCGTCTAGTCCGTCATTCATAATTCAGCCGTCGTTCATTAAAGAATATCCGCGTCCATAATCCAAAGACCTATTCCATATTCCATATAACAGTATTAGCACCAAATTCAAAAGGACAATCATAGTATACATAAACATAGGCTAGTTTCCTGCAAGAGAGAAGCATATTGGATAGAATGCATATTGGAGAGAAGGAACATGAGCTCAACATGAACACAACACTTCTATTCATCGCTATCCAGTGCCTAGCATGGTTTCGGAGGAGGATTCCAGTGGACATTTAACGCCCACGGAGTGGCGAGAACATTTCCTGAACATGTGCACGGTTCAGTACTTCATCAATCATTGTCCGCCACTTATTTACCATTAGAAAAATTCCATCGAATAGGGAAGTGATAATTCCCGAACTAATTATTCTGCTACAATCTGCAGTGCACATGCTCATATTTGTTCTGTTTTTAAGTTAAAGGAGGAGAAAACATGTGACTAATGTATACACTGAATTAAAGACCTATTTCCCCCGTATCCAAAAATGTAAGCAACTATTTGTTGCGATTTTTACCGCCGATCTATTCATAAAGGAAACATCAAAAACTGGACCCTGTGGACAGATTCATAAGTGCAGCCATTACAAGGGCTTGCGTCTATTTTAACCAATCAGAAATTCCGAAAACATACTGTGCGCATCGCTGCGTGACGTCAGCCGGGCTCATACTCACTTCCGCCCTGTACGTTAAAGTATGAGAAGCTCTCGGGACTGCAGATTTATATTTTGCATACTGTTATAATTTGATAGTGGTAGTGTGCTAATATTCTGCAAATACATGGGAATCCTGCCGCAGTGTGTGGCGTTTGGCTGTTCTAACAGAACTGGAAATCCAAGCCCAAGACCGTGACATTTCATCGGTTTCCAATGCTGAAACCAGATGGCTTGGCTTGTAATATATCTCCATGCAATGTCATTATATTTTCGCCTTCCCCGCTAGACCGTGGCGAGGCCCGGGTGACGTCACACGCTTGGACGACCCGAGCCAAAATTGCGGCACGCTTGAGAGATGCGCAGGTTGAACGCCAATTTAATCGAGTGGAAAAATCGCAAAAAAATATTCGCTTACACTTTTGGATACGGGGGAGATAGATCTTTCATTCAGTGTATACATTAGTCAATTATGGAATTTTCGGTCTTCAAGACGACGAGGGCTTGTGCGCGATCTTAAGATGTTGTAACGCGAAGTCGTCCGCAGACTCAGGTGATGGTCTCCATAAAACCCGTACAATGATAGATTCCAAGGTCCGGCTTCTGAGATTTCTCGAAGACTTGATAGCCTCTTTAAAGGATACAGAATACAACAAAACGGAGTACATGTCTGTTGAATATTAAGCCGATTTATAGATTAGGAATGATCGGCGGCATTTGGCAGGCAGACTAACACAACTTCATTAACATCAGACCATTTTGTAAACAGTCATTTTCAGAACTGGAGATAGTAACATCTATCATCGGAGACATGGTGATATTAGCCTCTGTTGAGACCCGATGGTATTGGCCTGCCTGAATGTGCCGGTCATCCCTTTTTATACATGCCATGACCTTACAAGGTCGAGTTAACTCTAAACTAAATCTAAACAAGCGGATCAGGGAAATGTCACATTACGTAAACACAGTCGTCAAACCAAGGATGATTCAGTACACTTACATAAGCAGTTTCTATGTTATCCTGTATAAATTTGAAATTACATAACTGTTTCTCGCAAATAGTTGTGTTCACAATAACTGACCTAAAGGGTCATGAAATAGTATTTCGGAAATAGTTTTGTCAAAACACATCACAAAGTCAAGGTTGCATGCACACAGATTAGATTCTATAAAATTGGTAAATGAAAAGTCGAACTTTATGCAATTGTATGGTGGCTAAGAAATCTACTTTTACGTGAAAATATGGTGGCTAAGAATCGACATTTCACAATATGTTTTCTTCTCCTTTAAGTTTCTATTTTAAGTTTACCATCTTCTACATTATAAATATCCTCAGTGCTTCAAACTTTCGTTATTATACATGATATGCATGATATAATGAATGGAAAGAATCCGTGCAATCTCAAATTGATTGGCTTTCTTGGACATCTCAAGAACGTTTGGACTTGATACAAGGTTCACTCTGACATTACAATTCGACAGCAGGAAATAAAACAGTTGTAATCTACATTTGCCACTCCACATCATTACTAGTGTCAGGTCAGATGCTGAACTATAACAGTACTGTACTTGTGTTGATTGTGGACCCGAGGCACAGTTTCTGAATTCCGGCTCCAATAAATCTCTCCAATGTGTGGAATAAATCGGCGGGCTTTCAAGATGCTTTATACGAACAGCACTTTAATATTTAGCAAGCCAGGCGCCAAAGTACAAGTCTATCCCGTCATTCAGTATTCAGCTGTCTTCCATTTGAGAATTCGTGTCCATAATCCAAAGGCCTATTCCATATAGTACCATTAGTACCAAATTAGAAAAAAAAACACCCACTAGTTGTATATGAGATATCAGTGTTTGTCAGCCCACCAAGAATGTTTGTTTCTTGCGTAATATATTGGAACGGTTAATGGCCGTCTTAAAAGTGTTGCAGTATGGCATAAGCAGTATCTAAGCACCGAGGTGCAGTCGACTTCTTCCACTCTGAGATTAATTGTGATCATAACAAAAGGGTGCACACCATAACGGGAAGGTGCTGATTCGTCATCAGTGTAGTATTGTTGCCCTCAACGGCTGCGAAAATTCGACAAGTGTTTGTCAACACTCTAACGACAGATTATTGCTACTTGATCAAAATTAGTGCAGTTACTTAAAATTCCATGTGAATATGAAACCACCAGAATGTGTTAACCACGATATCTGGGGATAGCTTTCCGTAGTGATGGTAAATTCAACTATGCATGTTGTGATAAATTTGACGTGGCTGAAATTTGATCTGGATATTTGATGCCTAGAGCAATGGTTGTGAACCTGACTCTCATTGGGGGAATTGGGTAAAGCATCAAACGTACTGTTGTTTTAAAAAATCGTTTGACACAGAAACGGAAAATATTGGAATTAAGAACAAAAAGTATCGTTCCGCTCTCGTTCAACTCAACATCAGTGAATAGACTAGGTGATCAGTGTTTGATGACGCATTGCAATTTACTTTAGATTGCTGGAAATCTCATATATTAAGGCGTGGAGAAAGAAAATTATGGTTCAGCAATATTTCAGCTATATAGCGTCGATTAAACAAAAGTTCTTATTTAAGTATGTAAAAAAAAAAGAAAAAAAAGCGCCAAAAAGTGACAATCTAAAAGAAATCCAGACAATTTAAAAGTGATCATTAAAACCTGTATATACATTAGAATTTATGTAGCGAACCGATTTATCTCAAATAACCTAAAATCCAATCTTTTACCAGACGAAATAGATCTTCTAAAATAGCTGCTCGATAAAATGATTCTCTTAAAATCTTTACAGTCGATCAAAATATGTTTCATTGTGAGTTTCTCGTGACATGGAATACATATCGAGGCTGGTTCATTTTTTAATAAATGTTAATGAGTCCGTCAAGAATGGCCGATCGTATAGCGCCATGCGACTCATACTTTTCTCTCATTAGACGAAGTTCTTGCTGATACACTAGTTGGTTTGTGTCAGCCTTTTAAAATATCTACTTGTGGTTCAGATGACTGCAAATGTGGAAAGGGCAAAAGTTTTTTAGGTAAAATCTGATCAAGACCAATACCAGCTGCAACAATGTGTGGTTTAAGGTAGTCCGCTGGTGGTTTTGGGCTTTGGCGGCCATTTTCCATGTTTTTGCCGGTTTTCTCAATTAGGTTATCTCCCTTCCCTAGGTTAAAAGATATGGATTTCCTTTGAAAGCCTTCTAGCCGAGAATTTTGCGCAGCAACATTCATCCAATTTGATAGATTTTGATAGGCATTGTGATTATCTCAAACAGTTAGAATATAAGAAAAAGTTAAATAATATTTATATGATTTTTTTCATGAATATGCTTCAAAGCCAAGGCTATTTTCTATGTTTTCTGGGTTATCAAATGAAGCATGGGTCAGTCCATTTAACAGTGTCTACAGCTAAAAAATGCATACCAACCTATACTGTTTTCTTTGTTTTTATTCCTATTACACAATTATGAATGCAGCAAAACATTATTCAAAAAGTTAATTACTTTGAATTACCACCAGAGGACATCCTTAGTAAGCATTCCGAGACATGGAATAAGAGTCGGTTTCGTTGAATATAAATTGAAAAACAAATATGCGGGATCTGAACAATTTGACATCAATTTCGTTACATATTGCAGTGACAGCTTTACTCTTCGGAACTTTATCTGCCTCAACATTTAAACTTCTTTCGGTTATGTTCTGAACGATCAGAGAGAAAGCCTTAATCTCTGGTGTAGGATTGGATCTAACAGGACCAAGATGGAATTGCAAGCACCGTTGTAAACAATAGAGCCATAATCGAGTTTAGAACGAACAAATGATCGTCACAGATGAAGAAGTGATTTCTCATCTCTTCCCCACTAAAGGTTGGCAACCACATTCTACAAATATAATATAATAATATAATAAATAATGTGGACTGTAAACATTTTATGTTGAAGGTTGCCATGCAGCATACACAGGTAATACTGGGCTGTAATGCAATTAGATTGATATACAGTTGGCGTATGATATCTGCTTGGGCGTCAGGTTCAATTTCCTTGTCTAAGAGCAGCTCTCTATAATTCGCCGTTTGCTGGGGTCCATTTTCTTAGACGCTAGGGGCGGTTGGGTGTGTACTCAGATGGTTAGGTGCAGGAGTCCGATTGTTAAGCTTTGAGGTGGTAGTTTGGAGGTTACTTTGGTTTTCAGCAGGTGAGAATATAAAGATGCTCTAGCGAGAGACGTGCTAGCCACACTCGTGGAAACGAGAACACACACCGTGTGATCACGATCAGTGCAGTTGAAGGAATTCCTATCATCGGTTTTCGTTTGACAAGACCAGCGGTATAGGGAGACTTTGTTGGATAACAATGTTTGTTGAATCACGGAATGTTGTTTTCCTAGTCATGGTAACAATATTACGTCTAGGTTATCTGGCAGGGTATGATCTAGAGGTGGTGCTTCCCATATTTTTTCTGTTTCTCCACTTGGTCTGTCATTTGTATAATAGTCAATACCTTTACCGTTGACTGATCTGAATGATCTTGTATTGTATCATTTGTGGGAATATTTCAGTGGGGTCATATCTGTTCTATCACCAGAACAGTTAATCATTTCAGATAAACTACATCTGCACTCGACTTAGACTGCGTCAAATTATTTCCTTACTCGCTATTTTACTGGACGGCGTCGAGCAGCGCAGCAAACAAAGCTAAAACAGGCTAAAATTCGACGATAAAAACATTACAATTGTGAACATATAAATGATATACGGTTGCACTGGTACAGTATAGAGGTCTATAAAAGACTATATATTGCCCTGCAAACGAAATATTAAAAACATAGAAATTACACAATTAAGAACTGCGTGGAGAGCGGAAATCACGTCTTCCTGTCTTATCTTCAGTGTCAACGAAGCTGGTGTCCACTATCTGTAAATCTACTCAAATATTACCTTCGTTTGAATGTGAACGATGGTTTCTTTCATTGTCACAAAGTGTAAACATATCGTAGTGATTGTGAAATTTGAAAATCGGGTATCCGAGATATAGTAAACAGGATTTAAAAAAAGTTGTAATCTACATTTCCCACGATATAGCATTACTCTAGTATCTGCTTAGATGCTGAACAATAACAGTGCTGTACTTGTATTGACTGTGGACTTGAGGCACAGCATCTGTATCTCGGCTCTAACAAATCTCTCCAATAATGTAGAAATAAATCGGTGACCTTTCAAGATCTACTGTACGAACAACACTTTGATATTTAGCAAACAAGACGCCAACAGCGTTTATTGTATGTGAGATGTCAGTGTTTGTCAGCCCATCAAATATGTTTGTAACATCCAGGATATATAGGCGGGGTTAATGGCGGTCTTAATTGTGTGACCACTTGTGCCATTATGCATGATATAATGGATGTAAAGAACCCCTTCATGTTTAAGAATAATGTTCCTGTGGATACCCGTAAATAAGTATTTTATGAGTTGACCGTGTGGGAAAGTTTATTTTTTAGGGCAAGGCTGCAACTTTCCAACAGAACCTGAAAAATAATGGAATTTGAAAGAAAATGGAAAATGGGAAATTTTTGGAAAATGGAAATGGAACATATACCCCCTGTGAGCAGAAAATGTAATAATCAGTTAACAGGGCGTCGGGAAAATCATAGTAGTTCAGTGGTGGGCGGAACTACTCTGGTGATATAAACACTATCACCCGCCCTACCAATCATGATAGGGCGGGTGATATACGGTACATCAAAAGTACTAAAATTATTATATGATATTCCAGGGAATACATTCGCAATATCGTAAAGGTTGCTAATGAATATGAGACCATAAAAATGGTGTTTATTTATCAACACGAATCATCTCCACATTGCATTGAAATCTCCTCTGTTGTGGAAACTGTCGCTTGAAGAGAGGTAATTACTTTCTTACTACTTACGTCTAATAACTCCCAAACTGCATTTATTCTGAAAGATTTAACAACCACAAAATGTTTCTAAAGGAAACCGGTATTTTTATTCCAACCACTCATAACGATATACCGAAAGTGTACTGGACTTGCAGAATGCATACAACACCACATATAGCTGGATTCATAGCAGGTTCTAGAAGCTATACCACCAAGCTTCCTTCAACCCTGCTGACGAGGGCTCTTCAGGGGATAAAAGCATTTTGGGAAAGGTATTGCTCCACTATTTCTAAAATACAATACCGTTGAATGTATGTGGATATTGAAAAACTCAAACTGTCTTACAGAGGAACTTGATGCGAAAGGACACATACCGTACAGATATGCGTCCATATCGGATTTCTCGACTATACTACCATCCCTCATCAGCACTTTATTGACCGTCTTATTTCATTAATGGTATCGGTGTCCAAGAAAACAGATCGCAGAAATATTTAAGTCAGAAGCTATAAAGCATTCTTTAGCTCCATTACATACAAGGGCTATCATTCATATGATGTGGCTTTCTTTATCGAGTTGTTTGAATTCCTAATAATAACATCTTGTAATTTTGCGGGTGCCGACGGAAAGTGGACTTGCATGGGGCGTCGACAATCGCGGGAGAAATAACATAAATCCTCAGAAGGCTCCGGTGCAGCCAGTGGTTTTCTCTGGACTTGAAACGGAGAATAACTCGAATTTCTGAAGATGTAGTTTTTACTATATGCATTTCGAACCAGCTAACAACTTTTCAACATTTGTGGACTCTACCGGTGGTGATAGGAGACAATGATAGAATTAGACTAATATCGAATCTCCAAACATCCACTTTTATACTGCCCTGTGTGAATGTGTTTATATTAAAGGTGCATGCTGACCCATCAAATTCTCTGTAGGCCTACAGTTATGACAATGGAATTGGTTATCTGTCGACAAACTATAACACACTTATCAGACTAGGGATTCACAAAGTACAAATCCAGTGCAGTTACACAACCATGCAATGTAAAATAATATAGCTGAATACCGAATATCGGATCTGACGCCCAGTCCAGTAAATCTAGCGCATTTTTGGGGTCAACCCACCACAAATTGCAACAGAATTTATTTCACTGCTATGCATTTCAGAAAGGTCCCCAGAATAACATACTAAAAGTCTACAATCCCATATGCATGGGAAATATCTTAAATTTCAAGTTGAAATTTGAAGTATTTTTCGCGAAATTTTGGTGTTTACCTGTCTCTTGTTCCTATAAGAGAACCTTGTACTTGGTACTAAGCGTGGAAGAAATGGGTCATTTTTTTTACTTACACTCATTCCATTAGTTATCATATCAAGGTTATACTCAGCCTAAAATAATACCCTTGCACGAAAATATTTACGGAGAAATTCAAAATGGCGGATGTATGGGGTCATTCTAAATCTGAACTTTTTACCATTTTCATGACAGTCCAGGCAATCTTTCTGGGTTTTTTTTGCTGGACCCAAAACAAAATGCAACAGAATTTTTTTCACTGGTATGCATTTCTAATAGGTCTCCAGAACACCAAAATCTATTTGGTGGAGATACGACTTTTTCTAAAACAAAGATACACCATCATGCTTCATATAAGAAGGTAGAACATATTGGTTTGTCTCTGAATAAAGACAGTTTATCATCCAGAAATCCAATCAATACATGATGATTTAGGATACATTATTCTATGGCGGTGAAAACATTTGCATTCCCAATGGATTTGCTCATAAAAGTAGATAGCAAAACGATAGTTCAGCACCAGGGTATATACATGGTAATATCCTGCCAGTTGGCATTATTTCCATTAGCATTGTTATCCGAAAGGGAACTGGCAAGCTATGATATATTTTCTTTCAACCTATGACAACCACAGACAATAGTTCCATCAACTTATAAAAATATAACTCTATTATCACAAGCACGTAGCAAGTGTCAGGTCCAACATTCAATAGTGTTTGTACCTTGTTGAAAAAAAAATGCAGTCTTGCCAATCAGGAGAGAGAGAGAAATTAGATTCAACGTCGCGTTTAGCAATAGTTCAGATATATAACGACAATCTGCCAAACATTTATGATCCATCACAATTGTTTGTAAGACAAATGTTGTTGATGAAAGAAGAATAATTATGCAGATGCTAATATATCATTTAATTATCTAACAAATAATATTTTGAATTATAGGCAAAGTTGACGGCATAACTTATCATGTTTCATTTTACATTCTGGTTCATGGTAACATTATTAGGGGAAGTGACTTCTCATACATATAGTTGATGTCTTTTATTGTTATTCCTCATGAACACTGCCATAAGTTGAGGAATATTTCACAGCACTATCAATCCCAATACCAGTCTTCGCCAATGTCATTTTCAAAGGTCTGGGTTTGATGAGTTTGCACAGCTCAGTCGTTTGCATTCTCCACACACACTTGAACAATCCAGGCCATGATCCTTACAGGCGCATCTGCTTCAGCTGCAATCCTTCTTGCAGTTCCACCTGATAACCTCAAGTAACCCCTGAAGCTGGTGGCAGATCAGTTTTCGCAGGGAGAAACCGATTGAATTGTCCACTCCCATTTTTGTGGCTGCAATGGATGGTCTTCCCCTCAAGTCAATTCCTTCGTCTGGGTTACTACTGTATGGACATATAAGCGTTTTCTATGCTGCTGCAATGAATGACCTTCGTCGGGACTCCCATGACATGGATGAACACTTCAGCTAGTCGGCGAAATAGCTCAGTGAGAGTTGTCTTCTTCAAGGCAGCACCTTTGTCAATGCCATATGGTCTCCGGCCCCGCTAGCGACATGGTCATTCAGTCAAAGAAAGACGAATTCCTAGCAAACAACGTCAACAAGTAGCAGTTCATTACTCTTATGAGTGACCAGTTGGAAAGGGCGGGATGTTTCATATGCAGATGTTTTTATTGTAAAAGCTGCCGTTTAATCGACTGAAAGCATCAAAACTTTGATTGGTGATGATATTGACCTGTTAGTTCTGCTCTGTTTTCATGCAGACATGGATGACAATGACATCTACTTTCAGCCAAGAGAGAATGCAAAGAAACGGATAGTTTGGAATGTCAAGAAGGCAAAGGCTGTGCTGGGAATGTGAGTCTGCACAAATATGCTGTTTGTGCATGCCATTCAGGGCTGTGACACAGTATGCTGATCATGTGGCATTGGCAAATATGCGGCCGTAAAGAAAACAACCCTCAATGAGCTATTTCGCCAACAAGCTGAAGTGTTCAACCAGGCCATTGGGAGTCCCGATGGAGGTTATCTATTGCAGGTGTTTGTGTGTTTATACAATGGTAACCCTGACGAAGCAATTGGCTGCATGAGATACAAGCGTTTCTGTGACAAAAACGAACCATATATGTGCAGGTACAAAACCTTCCACCAACATCAGCATCAGCTAAGTATCAAGGTTCGCGTGTTTAGAGTGGAAAGGGGAAGACCATCCATTGCAGCCACAAGAATGAGGGTGGACGGCTTCTCTCTGTGAAAACTGAACTGCCATCAGTTCAACTGGCACTCTTTGAGGTTATCAGGTGCAACTGGAAGAAAAATTGCAGCTGAAGAAGATGCATCTGTAGGAGCATGGCCTATATTGTTGAAAATGTAAAATGAAACATGGTAAATGGCATGGTAGAACGTCATGGTAGAACATCAAGTTTGCCTATAATCTAGATTATTATTTGTTTGATAATTAGATGATAGGATCTCCATAATTATTCTTCTCTCGTCAAAACATATCTGACACACAATTGCGATAGATCATTAATGGTTTGCAGAGCTGTATTTTTCAACAAGGCACATGTTGTGATAATAGAGAGATATCTCCATGATTGGGTTTGTGGAAATCTTATCTGTGACAGTTATCGGTTGAAGGAAAATATATCACAGCCTGTCATTTCATTTATGTTGGGAGAGAATTCCTCTTTCATATGATTACGCTAATGGCAAAAATGTTAACTGTCTGAATATTACCATGTATAATTCATATAGCCTGATGCTGAACTATCAGTTTGCTATCTACGCTTATGAGCAAATCCACCGGGAAGACACATGTTTTCACCACCATGGCATACTGTACCCTGGGTCATGTATTAATTGGATTTCTGGATGATAAACTGTCCTTATTCACGGAAAAAACAATATTCTACCTTGCTTATATGAGGCATAATGGCCTATTATGTATTATAAAATGGCGTATCTTTGTTTTCAAAAAAGTCGTATCTCCACCAAATAGATTTTGGTAGACTTTTAGTATGTTGTTCTGGGAACCTATTAGAAATGCATACCAGTGAAAAAAATTCTGTTGCAATTTGTTTTGGGTCCAGCTAAAAAAACCCAGATAGATTGCCTGGACTGTCATGAAAATGGTAAAAAGTTCAGATTTAGAATGACCCCATACATCCGCCATTTTGAATTTCTCCATAAATATTTTCGTGCAAGGATACTATTTTAGGCTGAGTATAACCTTGATATGATAACGAATGGAATGAGTGTAAGTAATGACCCATTTCTTTCACGCTTAGTACCAAGTACAAGGTTTTCTTATAGGAGCAAGAGACAGGTAAACACTGAAATTTCGCGAAAAATACCTCAAATTTCAACTTGAAATTTAATATATTTCCCATGCATATCTGTTTGTAGACTTTTAGTATGTTATTCTAGAGACCTTTCGGAAATGCACTGCAGCAAAAACAATTCTGTTGCAATTTGTGGTGGGTCAAACCTCAATTTGACTGGAGTATACTGGATATACAGTTAAGTAAAATTTCACAGAGACGATAACTGACAATGCCTGGCCCTGGATAGGATGTTTGTATCCACAGGCAGCATTCAGAATCAAACAATTCCCTTATGCCAATCTGTCAGTCTCTAATATAACATGCACTGCACAGCATATATGAACCGACCATAGAGATGGCCTAAAGTCAGTATAGTAAGAAAGCCTATGAAATCATAAATCTTCACTTAAGGCAAACTAAAGAAAGTATAATAAAATTGGCAAAAGTATGGTGGCTGAAAAGTCGGTATTTTACAATCCGTGTGCAATTTGGCAACACTATATATCAATAGCATAGATAGTTCAGTGGGTACTAATTGTGCACCCCTTATGTTCTCTTATGAAAACGACAATATGTAGATGCTTTCAAAAACCAATCATTTCAAAGCCTGTTCCTTCTTATTCACCAAACCCTATAGACGATTTGTTACTCTAAATAATCGTTATATAAATGACGCAGTGAAGGTTATGTATCCACCTTCACTGGATTTGACGGAAACTACATTTTTCCCTAACGGCACATAATATTTAGACCTATATCTCTATAAAAATGAAGTGAGCCTTCTCTCTCGTCGAGTTTACGCCAAGAAAGATGATTACAATTTCGACATCGTAAACTATCCCTTTCTGGACAGTAATATTTCAGTGGGTCCTGCATTTGGCATATACATATTTCGCCTCATACCATTCGTTAGTTCCCGTGTAAAATATGGCGCTTTTAATCAAAGTCACGAAACATTATTGCAGAACGTTATGAAACAGGGCTATACCACCAAGCGTCTCTCCTCAAAGTTTCTCAAAATGTGGAGATACATATCGCATGCTGATACCAAAATACGAGGGTAGTGTGCAATACCTATGGCATTACATTTCGTAACTTTTTTTAATTCCGCTTAACCCGGGGCTAGGGTCCGTATGAACAAGCACAATCAAAGCGTGACTGAGATACATCATTCTCCAGATAATGACTTTACAAGGATTAATGATTAAGAATACTGATGAGCCATACGGATTTGATATTTCTGGACCATCATGATGGCTTGCCGGAATCATTGAAAACTGTTGACCGCTTCTGACTTGTAGGAAACTATCCTATATCTTTGTATACTATGATTGTTTTTTTTTTCAATTTGGTGCTAATGCTGTTATAAGTTGTCCGACAGCTCAAGGGATGAATCCTGCGCTAGAGCTCCCACAATAGGTTTTCCGTGATTTGGTTTATGGACAAACATTGTCGATAACGAAATCGAAGGGTGTCCACCTGGCACCCTCGAAAATTTTGATAAACCACCTTGTTTCCATGGCATCCATTATATAAAATAAATTGAATGGGAGTCATTTCATCAATATCTGAATAGTTTTCTTATACTTTAACCTATGAAGGTAAAACTTACCAAACTGTATCTCCGAGTCAAGCTCTACACGACAACGTCAACATATTCAAGATGGTCACATCGTGGAGAGGTCATTTTCAAAGAAAATGGATTTTTCACCGAATTTTAGATTATTTTCATTCTCCGCATTAGTTGAGGAAAAGAATACAGAATAATTATGTGATATGAAATAAAGTGCTCTTAGTATATATATTTCTCTCTATACAGCCCATTGTAGTCCTATACAGCCCATTGTAGTCCTATACAGCCCATTGTAGTCCTATACAGCCCATTGTAGTCCATTCTTGCTATAGTATTGAATTACCATCCATGTAGATCAAGTTATCTTGACAGAAACAGGGCAGTTGCCAAATGTCCATTTAAAGAGATATTTCCTTAAAACATATCCAGTCATTTTGTTCGGTTTAAATCGCTTGCATGTCCAAACCAAATAATTTTTCTGTTATAATCACAAAGAGATAATAATGTGTAACCATTAATAATACCGGATTTCTTTGCCGGAGCGGGAGAATCTGCCCTGGCGCCCTGAAACTAAGAAATATTGAGCGTTTACCTTTTCTAAACTTTGTAGCTTATCACGTTTTGAGTCTAACCTCAGAGCGGAGTATCACGTGTGAATTCAAGATGCCAGCATGTGGGCGTGACAAAAAAAGGTATATTGAGGCCTTTACGTTCATCCGGCGCCGCTTGCCGATTTAGGTGACACCCGCTGACGAATACTCGTACAACATTTACTTACAACACCAAACTTGACCTGCAACCACTCAACTTTAGGTGATGGTATAATTCAAATGACTGCACGTTTCCTGAAAAGTCTGCTACATTAAATCGAAAAGTCTTGCTTTTAATGTGGATGACAGGTCTCTTATGGTTTGCTCACTGACCATCTTTGGTGCACCCTAGCTCTCTGCGATACACCAATCGTATTTTTTTCATTTCACATATGTAGCTCCCAACTTATTCCACAGCTTATGTGGAGAAAATTGCATGAATAACAAATTCGAAAACCCGTCCAAACAATCAGGTAAGAGGTACATTTTCATTTCATTTCATTTTCATGACACTGAAAAGAAACTTACTGATATTCAAGCTGTTTTCCGTAAAAATAGAAGTGCCATTGATCATTTAGTTAGATTAGATTCCTATGTCAAGAATACTTTTTCAAAGAATGAACATGTGGTTTCTATTTTTCTTTTTATTTAGAAAAAGTCTATAATACTACCTGGAAATATGGAATTTTAAAAGACCTTAATACTATAGGATTAAAAGGCCGTTTACCCATTTTATATCCAACTTCCTGAATGATAGACAATTTCAAGTTTGGTTGGGTACAACCATTTCTGATGGTTCACTATTTGTAGATGATTTTAACATATCGTGTAGTGGAAAAGTATACTATTGAGAGAACATTCTAAATACAATTCAGAAATGGTGTCTAGAAAATGATTTCAAGTTCTCTAGAACTAAGACAAATTGTATACCCTTTTGTAGAAAGTATTTCCAGCACAAAGATCCAGTACTCACATTAGATGGAACTGAAATCAAAGTAGTAAAAGAAGTCAAATTCTTAGGAATATTGTTTGATCACCGATTAACGTTCTTATCGTATATAAATTGCTTGAAAGCTAAGTGCACGAAAGCTCTTGATTTGTTGAAGGTAGTTGCCAGCTATAAATGGGGAGGATATCAGCAGACGCTTCTCCAATTATATCGTTCACTTGTTCATTCTAAGCTTGATTATGACTCTATTGTTTACAACGGTGCAAGCAAGTTAAACTTGGGAAAGCTAGATCTTATTCTCCATCAAGTACTAAGACTTTGCCTCGGAGCGTTCAGAACATCACCTAAAGAAAGCTTATGATACGAAGCAAGTGAATCTCCTTCAGAACTTCGAAGAATTAACCTAGTACTGCAATATATCACAAAATTGCGATCTAATCGCTCAAATCCTGCATATAACTGTGTTTCCGACCCTCAATACGTGGATTTGTATTTAAAGAAACCCTCCATTATTTCACCTCTTAGAATTCACATGAAACCACACATTGTAGCAACTGGTATTAAGCTTAGTCAAATTTCACCTAACAAGCTCTTACCAGTTTCACCATGGCAGTTAGCCAGAGTAGTGGTAGATATTACAAGGACGAAATATAAAAAGGCAGACACGAGCCATCTCGTGTATATACAAGGATTTGGTCTATTGAGAGAAAAATACAGATCGCATAAAACTATTTAGACAGATGGTTCTAAAGATGGTGAGAGAGTAGCGTGTGCTAATATCTTTAGTTCCAAAACTAAAACCTGTCGACTTCCAGGTAAGTGTTCGAATGTCACTGCCGAAGCCAAAGCTCTATTGTCGGCTTTAGAAGGTATTGGGTCTACTGTTGAAGGAAAATAGGTAATATTCTCAGATTCAGTCATGCCTACAAGCGATTAAGAGTGGAACTTCAACTCATCCCAACATCTTGAAAATTCTACAATTACATGACCCTTGATCTGTGCTGAAATATTGCTGAACGCGACGTTAAATCTTGATTCTCTCTTTCTCTCTCTCTCTCTCTCTCTCTCTCTATCTCTGTCTCTCTCTCTCTCTCTCTCTCATTATTCTGGTACAAATACGAACTGTTGCATACCCCCCCCCCTTTCAGTCAAGATTGGAACCAACTTCTTTGGCCCATCCTCGTATGCCAGGACGCTGAGATCGATGCCCTCGCCTCATTGGCTGTCAAAAAATATATTCATAAACATAGACACTTGTATGGAGAGTTCCTACATAAAATATAAAATATTGATCGAGCCCATGGCAAGTATTTTCACTTTTACAGCCAGCGTGAAATTTAATCGCTTCCGGCGTAAGAAGCTCAAGTGTCCACCTTGGACAAGCTGTACCATTGATATGCTTTAACCCAGACATATTACCCTCATCCATCTCCTAGTACCAGCTGTCTCTAACGTTTCCTATGGAATAGTAGGGAAAAGACAAGGTGTGCGTGAGAGGGTGGAGCGAGGGGCGCAATGTTTCTGGCGACAAGGTGTCAGGGTGATGGTGTCTGGGGGACAAGGTATTGGGGGACTGTCGGGGAACACATTGTCGTGGGAACAAGTTGTTGGGGGGACAAAGTGTCGGGGAGGATGGTGTCTGGGGGACAAGGTATCGGGGCCACTGTGTCGGGGGACAAGTTGTCGTGGGAACAAGTTGTCGGAGGGACAAGGTGTCGGGGAGGATGATGTCGGGGGATGGTGTCGGGACAGATGAACCTTTTACACCGACATTGACATATAATTATCAAATCTTTCTCGTTCCTGACTGATCTTCCTATCTTTCTAGTTGAAGACAATGATCCGTTTCTACTCTTACTCTCTAAAATAATTAGATTGAAAATTCAGTGACCAGTCTATTCGATTGAATATTCCTTCTATCAGATTGAAAATTTCAATCTAGTAAATTGTTCATGGTATTGTAGTCTATTATTAGACATTGTGGATGTTTCTGGAATCTAAGGTTAGCGCAAGCTTGTTTACGTTCTATTATGTGGGTCAACCATAGAGCGTTCTGGAAGATTATTGTAAATTGTATCTAGGTCAGATGATGAGGTAATGCTGTGTATTCTAGAAGCTTCTTGAATTGGTAGAATGATCTGGAACGCCTCATAGAGTATAAATAGAGCTCAGTCAGTCAGTCAGCAGGGAATTCAAACTGGCTTTTATGTGGGTCTGTTATACTGTATTACTATCTGGATTTTACCTTTGGCTGTAATTACGGACTGCTGGATTACTTACTCCTGTGTACTGACTGTTGGCTGCTGCATGGTCTACGTTATTTGTTGAAACCAACGGATATTGGACATTTACTGGGACAGTATACAACTGAGCAGTGTTGGATTACCATTATACAGAAGAGTGATTTTTGCGCGTCAACAAGGACTGTAAAGTACACACCGGTATAGCATTGAACAGTTAGACTATATTTCACACATGTATTTGTTGTATTAACCTTACTTAATTTGTATATGATTTTAATATTGTGAATAAATATTTGATTGTTAATCCTTGACTTCACAAATCTTTCTGTTTCGTTTTGGTGACGTAACGTAATTGGGGCCTCGTCCGGGATATTTGTTTGCATTATAGCTGCCAGCTGATCAGCTTTGCAACATAGTTCTAAATTGATACAGCTTTACAACCTTGTCTAAATTTCTGAAGTCAGGGAGTACACTATCGACATGTAATTTGACCCAGCACAGTTTGCCGTAAAGCCTAGTCAGGAGGTATTTAACGAACTACGCAAAGAGAATTTGTTCGCGCTGTGTAAATTCCTACAAATTAATTTAAAACATCTTGGAGAAAGCAAGAAATTAAGAAACTGATTATTAAACATTTTGTTAGCAAACAACTTTGGGATGAAAGCGATTTTGATTTAACTGAGGAAACAGCTGATGATTTGGAAATAAGGAAATTAGAATTGCAAAATCTGCTGGAATTAAAGAAATTAGAATTAGAAAAAGACAGACAATTAGAGAGGCAAAGGGAAGAAAGACAGTTTCAGCTAGAGAGAGAAAAGTTAGAAAAAGAGGAAAGAGAGAAAGAGAAAGAAAGACGGTTTCAGTTAGAAATGAAGCATATGGAATTACAGTCGCAAACAAGTCCTCCTGCACATGCACCTGTACAATCACAATCAAGAATTGATGCGGCTCGTCAAATACGTCTCGTCCCACCATTTCAGGAAAAGGAAGTTGATAAATATTTTTTGCATTTTGAGAAAATTACTGAAAATTTAAACTGGTCAAAAGCAAATTGGAGTTTACTTCTTCAAAGTGTTTTGATCGGAGAGGCAAGGGACATTTACACTCAATTGAAGGTAGAGCATGCATCAAATTATGATATAGTGAAGGATTTAATCCTTAAAGGTTATGAATTCGTTCCTGAAGCCTATAGACAAAAGTTTCGTAGTTGTGAAAAAGACTCAGACTCATGTAGAATTTGCTCGTTCAAAAGAACAGTTATTTGATAGGTGGTGTGCCTCGGTTAAAATTGACAACCAATTTGAAAGCCTTAGACAGCTTATGCTGGTAGAGGAATTTGAAAGGTGTATCCATGGTGATATTAGAACATTTCTTGATGAAAAGAATGCCAACACTTTAGATCAGGAAGCACGTTTTGCTGACGAATACGCTCTGACACACAAATTATCATTTGTCAATGCTGTTAGGCCAAGTTCAGTCCAGTCTAATCTCTCAGGTAAAAAACCCAGTTCTTTCTCAGAGCCTAAAACGTTTAACCCCAGTTACAAAGGTCAAAGGTCAAACACAAAGTCTCGGTCACCCATTTTTAACACTCAAAATAAATCTCCTGTTTGTAATTATTGTAAGAAGGAAGGTCATTTAATGGCCAATTGTTTTCATCAAGCCCAGTGGTTTCCTCACTTCAAGATCTATACCCAAGCAGGTTAGTGACGTTCATAGTGTATATGACGTTAAGATGGCAAGGGACACTGTTTCTATTAGTTTTATCAAGGATAAGGTTGACAGTTTTACAAATCCTGTTATGGAGATTTTTGAACCGTTTATCCACAATGGTTTTGTGACACTTTCAAGTGATTTGTCTAATCCTACTCATGTGAAGATTTTGCGAGACACGGGCGCGTTCCAGTCTCTTTTGTTGGCAGATACTTTGCCGTTTTCTGACTCTTCATCTGCAGGCTGTAATGTCCTGATTAAAGGGGTAGATTCTGTAAATTATACACCCGTTCCGCTCCATATCGTTCATCTGTCTTCCGACTTGACTTCCTCATTCGGTGTAAAGTTTACGTCTACATCAGAGTGAATAGGATTAATGAAGGAATTCACAGACTGCACAGGTGTATCCGGAGCCGACACACCGCCAGTATCCAGTAAGTTGTCTGGAGTCAATGTGTTGTCAACACTTTCAGTCTGATCAGAATCAGATTTCTGATCACCTGCCTTCTGATCACCTGGCTCGGCCTCTACACCATCGCAAATTTCACTATCACTGCCATCTTCATCTTCCGAACCACAACCTACCTCCATCTCGTCACCGAGAGGCCCGTAGTGGTTTGAGGTTTTCTCATTGCTCCCGGCGGCAACTATTTCCTGATGACGTTTGATAGGTTTGCCATCAGGGCCTACAGTCTTCCATAAGTCCATAGCTTGTTGTTTTTTCCGCTGAAGAGTCTCGGCGCTAAGTCCTCCTCGGACTTCTGCTGGCGGAACAGAGCGAGGACCAGAGGAACCACCCTTTCTGCCGTTAGCTACTGTATCTCCAGAAACCTGTTTGGCTTTTGGGCAGGTTCCTGGTGACAGATCAGGCATTTATTTTTCAAAGGACACCTCGAGTTCATGTGATCTTCTGATCCACAAGTATAACATGTTTTTACTTGACCGTTATACCATACAGGAAGTCTCATACCTCCAATTAAAATAGAAGAAGGAAGCGTACGTTTGAATTTCGACATCCAAATTCTTCGAACACCTGTCTCAAACTCTCTATCAAAGGAATAGAACTCTTTTTGTACAGAGAGAACATCCCCATAAAACTCAAAAGCACTTCTGATCGCAGAATCTGGGAAATCGCATGGTCCTTTCATCTTTACCAGCAATTTCCCTGGATCTATTTCCTCAAAATGGCCGCGAATACCTTCCAGCACTAGGCGAGTTTTAGCAATTTCACTAGCTAGTGTGACGTTCCACAGGGTATTTGATACCTGTACTAGACCTTTAAGGACTCACCGTCCTGATCCAACAGTGTCTTTTAATGCGTGATATATATCAATCGCATTAGCTTTCTCTAGACCTTGAAGTTTTAGGCTCAGTGACCTATCAAACTTTCTAAAGGTCATAGTGAAAAAAAAAAAAAAAAAAAAATTCAAAGTCCCACTAGGGAATCACAATATAACTACAAACTACAATAAGTAACACGCACAAACTCCAACAGTGTGCCTCCCCACAGAGTAAACATTGTCTACCCCCCCGAGGGAGCCTCAATCTAAAGGTGTAGGTGAAAACTATATAATCAATACAATACACTCTCTCTGAACCTCAGGTCTCGGTCGAACAATAGCCCAGTTCTAAACCTGGCCGTTGCTGGGCAATGCCGAGGAACAAAAGAACAGAGGACAAAATACTCGCTCGAACTTGTACTCTGAGGGCTAGCTTTCAGTATACACTTTCAATATGTACATGTATTTAGCCTAGCTCAATATACGCAGATATGTGCAAATCGACCTAAGCCAAACTGAACGAAAAAAGAACCAACTACAAACTTGATCAAGCCAACAAGAAAAAATATATACACCAACAAAATACGAAATATTTACAGACAGCGAACAAACAGAGAAGAGGGAGACAGAAAAAAACCCCACCGTCCCTCTCGGTCTCAAAGACCGAGACGGTAGTAATGGCAGACCTTCTCAAGTCAGAAAAACGCCATGAACAGCAAAAAACTGAGAAATAATTCTAAACTTTCACCACAGGTATTTACTAAAAGTATTCACCAAATATATTACACAAAAATCAGAGCTAAGATCAGCTGAAATCCGCAGAAATAGACAAATTTCTCGGAGCGAAGTGAAAACACGTCCGACTCCCAATCTCTCTACATCCGGGCCTCGTAGGCGGTTAAGTATCAGATTGTAGTACCAAATTCATATCGTTCAGATATCCTCAGACTAGCCCATGAAACACCTCTTTCTGACCATTTAGGTGTTAACAAAACATACTACAAAATTGTAAATCATTTCTATTGGTCAAATTTAAAGAAAGATGTTACGGAATTTTGTAGGTCATGCCACACATGTCAAATGGTAGGAAAACCAAACCAAACCTTACCAAAGGCCCCTCTACAACCAATTCCTGCATTTGAGGAAGCATTTAATAGGGTGATTATAGATTGTGTTGGTCCATTACCAAAAACGAAGTCAGGCAATCAATACATGTTAACAGTCATGTGTGCTTCAACCAGGTTCTCTGAGGCCATTCATTTACCGAATATTAAGCCAAAAACTATTGTTAATGCTTTAGTTAAGTTTTTCACACTTGTCGGCCTACCCCAGTCTGTTCAGTCTGATCAGGAATCTAATTTCATGTCAGGAATTTTTCAACAAGTCATGCATGAATTGGGGATAAAGCAGTACAAATCATCTGCATGCCATCCAGAAAGCCAAAGCGCATTAGAAAGATTTCACCAGACATTAAAGAACATGATTAGGACTTATTGTTTTGACACTGGCAAATTACAACACATATAAGGGAAGTGGGAAGAGGTGCCGACATACTGACTGCGTCACATGACTTCACAGAATAGTCTTCTGGTAAACCTATTCTAAAGCACATACCAAGAATCTAACGATTCATGATATGTGTTGTATCTGGGATGAAGGCATACATTTGTTATTGTTTGCTGTTAGAGGGTCTGTTCAAGAGTCTTTAGGCTTCAGTCCATTTGAATTATTCGTTGGTCATTCAATCAGAGGACCACTTAAACTGCTAAAGGAAAAGTTCCTAGACAGTGATCTTGACTCATGTAGTCTCTTACAATATGTGTCGGACTTTCGCACCATGTTGACTAATGCACGTGATTTGGCCGTGTCAAATTTAAAGTCAGCACAAAAATGTATGAAAAACATGCCCTTAAACGAAGTTTCAAACATGGTGAGAAGGTACTGGCTTTTCTGCCTATTCCTGGTAATCCACTTAAGGCTAGATATTATGATCCTTATGTCATTGAAAAGAAATTAAGTGACCTTAATTATGTAATTCAGACTCCTGACAGGCGTAAACACAATCAGTTATGTCATATAAATATGTTAAAGTTATACATAGACAGAGATAGCACTAACATCACTGTACACCCTGTAAGTTTAGTTAGTTCTGACCCTGATAATAATGAAACTTTTGAAGAGCCCATGACAGCGGCGACATTAAAGAACACATTCTACTTAATTTGGATTCCAAGTTGTGTCATCTTGAACCAGCGCGTCAGGAAGAACTTCGAACTCTGCTCAGTCAATATTTACATTTGTTTCCTGATTTTTCACATGACGTGAAAATTTCACATGACGTCAATGTCGGAGATTCTAATCCAGTGAAGCAGCACCCATACCGTTTGAATCCCATTAAACAAAACTATCTGAAAAAAGAGATTCAGTATTTATTGGACAATGACTTTACTGAACCAAGTAATAGTAACTGGAGTTCACCTTGTATCCTCGTTCCAAAGCCAGATGGCAGTTACACGATGTGTACTGACTACAGAAAGCTGAACACATTGACCAAAACTGACACATTCCCTATTCCACGCATTGACGATTGATTGATCTTCTGAAAGGATTTTGGCAAGTTCCACTGACAGATCGTGCGAAGGAGATATCAGCATTCGTCACTTCGGAGGGTCTGTTCAAGTACAAAGGCATGCCATTTGGAATGAAAAATTCTCCGGCCACGTTCCAGCGTCTCATCAACCGTGTGACTTCTGGTTTGGAAGGATGAGAGACTTACATTGATGACGTCATTGTCTACAGCGATACATGGGAAGATAATCTACAGAGAATTCGCGCACTGTTCAATCGAATAAGTGACGCCAAGCTGACAGTCAACCTTGGAAAAAGTGAATTTGGACATGCACGTGTGACATTCTTTTTTATTTATATAACTGACAATTTTATTTCAGATTTGGTGCACTACACAGAATTTGTGACAGTTGTTGCAGTGACATCACCCTGCTAAGTTCAAAAAACTAATTGATTATTATATATAGAGGCTATTTACTGAGCATTTTACTTCAATCACTTCTGCAAGCGTACAATTCAAAAAGTGCTAATCTAATCTATAGCTGAAAGTTACAATTCAGTACTAGTATACAAAACTTACAAATACTAGTAATGTTACGTATATGATAATAATATCTCATCGCTCAGTGAACAACAGGTGACATGATGACCATCGTTTATTAAACTGGTCCCAGTCTGCTCTCTTGTACTGATATATTTCTCCAAGTAATATGTACTCTCTAATTCATCCTTCATATGCTGTAGATTTGGCAGTTCTTTTTTTTAACCTTTTGTCTATATCTATTAAATTTAACAGCGGTCAATAAGTAGTTGAGAATTTTGTCTCTTGGGTTGGTCAAACCTATATAATATTCCGTGAATTAACTTGTAAACGGATATTTGCTTTTGCCATAAACTATTCCTTTAGATGCTGCCATAGAGGTCTGACCTTAAGGCATCCCCCAAACAAGTGGTAAATTGATTCCGGTTCCCTTTTGCAGAAAATACAAAGTTCATCCTGTTCTACTCGAACCACTTGAGTTTCATGTCACCAATGTTGTTCACTGATCGATTAATCATACATCATTCTTTAGAGTCATATACAGTGCGTAGAGTGGTCTCCCATTTGATATCCACACTGGTCTTCGCGAAACTACTAGCCATAAGAATATTATAGAAAACTTTACATCCTGATTGTACTTTATCAACGGGAAACTATTTGGTGGAATAAATGGTGCTTGTATTTCGCCTGAAAAATCAGTTATATTCAATTTATTTGCTCCTCGTTTTAATGCCGATATAACGGAATGGAATTCCAAAAAGTTGATATTTGCTGCCGAGTATAGGGTGTGACATTCTTGGGTCATGTTGTAGGTCTCGGTCAGGTAAAACCTGTAGATGCTAAGGTTAATGCTATCTCGCTATTTCCAAGACCAACATGTAAGTGACAACTGCTGCGTTTCTTGGGTATGGCTGGTTACTACAGAAAATTTTGTCCAAATTTTTCAGATATTACTGAGCCTATAACTAAACTCTTAACAAAAAGGGCAAGGTTTGTTTGGATCGATGAATGTGGATCAGCTTTTGAAAACCTGAAAGCCATACTCAAGAGCGCGCCAGTTCTTTCAGCACCAGATTTTGATTCACCTTTTAAACTGGCTGTAGATGCTAGTGATGTTGCTGCTGGTGCCGTTTTGTTACAAGAAGATATACATGGTGTAGATCACCCAATATGTTATTTTTCACGTAAATTTGACAAACATCAGAGAAATTATTCTACAATTGAGAAAGAATGTTTCGCAATGATATTGGCTTTACAACATTTTGATGTTTATGTTACTTTCTCATCATTGCCAATTACTGTATTCAGTGATCACAATCCACTTGTTTTCATCAGTAAGATGAAAAACAAAAATCAAAAATTGTTGAGATGGAATTTGGTGTAACAAGAATACAATATTGAAATCAGACATATTAAGGACAAGGACAATTTGATTGCTGATTGTTTGTCTCGTATATAATGTACATATGTTTGTCAACATTTTTGCTGTAGTTGTAATATAATTTTTTTTTGCAATAATGTTTTGAATTGTCAAGAAAGTTCCAAGTTTGAAACTTTCTTTTTTTTTAAGAGGGGGAGTGTGATGGTATTGCATTCTATTATTAGACATTGTGGATATTTCTGGAATCTAAGGTTAACGCAAGCTGGTTTACGTTTTATTGTGTGGGTCAACCTTAGGGCGTTCTGGAAGATTATTGTAAATTGTATCTAAGTCAGATGATGGGGTAATGCTGTGTATTCTAGAAGCTTCCTGAATTGGTAGAATGATCTGGAACGCTCTCATAGAGTATAAATAGCGTTCAGTCAGTCAGTCAGCAGGGAATTCAAACTGGCTTTTGTGTGGGTCTGTTATACTGTATTACTATCTGGATTTTACCTTTGCCTGTAAATAAGGATTGCTGGATTACTTACTCCTGTGTATTGACTGTTGGCTTCTGCATGGTCTACACCATTTGTTGGCACCATCGGATATTGGACATTTACTGGGACAGTATACAACTGAGCAGTGTTGGATTACCATTGTACAGTATAGTGATTTTTGCGCGTCAACAAGGACTGTCAAGTGCACACCGGTATAGCATTGAACAGTAAGACTATATTTCACGCATTTATTTGTTGTATTAACCTTACTTAATTTGTATATGATTTTAATATTGTGAATAAATATTTAATTGTTAATCCTTGACTTCACAAATCTTTTTGTTTCGTTTTGTTGACGCAACACATTGAATTTTCTGTCTTTACAACAGATTCATTATATAGTTTTCAATCCATTAGAGTGAATATTTCCAATCCAATAAAAGATTGGTCAATAATTCCAATCTGATAGATTGAATTTCAATCTGATTATTTTAGAGAGTACCTCTTCACCCGAGCCCTTGGCCCATTCACAAACCTGAGTTGGCTCCATATGTGAATTTGTACCTTGACCATTATCCTGTGGGAACAACATAATTTACCAACATTATTCAGTGATAACTGTTGACCACTTATGACGAACTTATGACTACTGACTGTATTTACAGTATCATTGGCATGCCAGACCGGCGGAGTTGAGGGTGGGGGCAAGGAAGCTTTAGCCCTCCCTCCAACTTTCGCCCCAAGTACTCCCTTCGTCAGCTAGTTCCCTGCAGTAACTCTACGACGGACAGGATCATAGACGGGTTTTCTCACATTTTAATTCTTTTTTTGCGTCCCTTGTCCATCAATTAACTTACTGCCGGCCAGTTATAAGAAAGAATACGTTTGTGGAAACATTAGACGGTAAATCTGTGTTTGCTACAACCACTCTCATACTGATGGCGCTACTTCTGCAATGCTCTTTCCATTACAAGAATCTGATACGCCAATGATGCAAGCATAGCGCATTCTCTATTATTGCAGGAATATAGCTAGCGCCATCTATAATTTTAAAATATGGATGTAGATTCTACTTCTGCAATGAACTTTCCATCACATGAATTTATCAAACCCCACACTAAGAGAATAAGCGGATTCGCCATGATGTCCCAAGGGTCATCTAGAAGCTAGAGCCCCCTGGTTCTCAGGTAGATTCCCATGGGTTTCAGAAAGATTTCCAAGAGGATTCACTAAGATGCCGGAATGGGTATATGGCAGTTGGAGACCCCTGGTTTTCGACAAGATGCCCCACGGATTCGTCACGATTCCGCAGTATCCCCTCATGATTTCACTGCTCGCTTCACCACATGGCTGTGGGACCTTCGGCTCCAACGTGTAGTTTTTGACATTCCTTCCGCCTGTCTGCTGTTTGGTGTCTTCTACCAAGGATCGTCTTTGTTCAGTAGAAACCACATCAATCTGAAGTTTCTTCAAGCCATCGATGTCATATGTCACACCAGTTACATTTATCGTTAAGTTCTTAGATCAAAACGATCAAAATGATAACTTTAGAATGAATGATAAAGGAAGGCAACACTGGTTTGTTACTATCAACACGTGTATATTGTGTTGAAATTATTGTGGGAATTTCTCACTTTCTAAGGATATCGTTCGCCAAGTCAGACTATGGGAATTTCTATTAAGACTGAGAACAGGAATGATCAGTAGCAAACCATCGGTGTTGTTGTTGTTCACGTTCATAATTTATTCATGACAAGGGCAAAAATGGGGAATTCAGCAATGAATTCTCTCCCACGAGATCCCAAGGCATCCCGATAATCCAGATAATCCCCCTAGGGCATCCTGTTGGTTCACTTGGGGTGCTGTGGGAGGTACCGTTGCTGGATTTCCACTTCAAGCATCACTACGATTCCCCTATTTCTTTCAGTGCTTTGCAAGTATGAGTTATGTCGTTTGCGTCTGTACAATGCGTCTAAGCTACTTTATTATACATGATTTTTTTTTTATATATTCGGTATGGCGGGAAACCACCATCGATTACGTTTTTATGGTAAAAGATTTAACAAAGAACTAAAAATACAATTCATGGCAGAGTTATTTTATTATCAAGAAATCGCTCAGAACGCGTGTCCGGCGATCTAGACCCAGGGGCTTCCGGGGCCTAGGCGGCCCCTGGACAACCGCCTAAAGTTCTATGATAGTAGTCCCCCAATCAAGAATTGCTTCCGCCGGCCCTGTATGTGAATTACATACAGCGAGTGACAATTCCGCCTTATGAATGCGTATGTAGTCGATAGCTACATGTTGATAAGGAAACAATGTAGCCAGGAAATTAGTACAATTTAGCGAAACGTTAAGTATGAGAAGGCTTAACATAGAAGAAAAGACGAATACATATCTTATGCTGCCTGCTTGGAGTTTGGTGATAAAATCATCGCGTGAACAAGGTATATCGATTAGGGACCTAGAAATTCTTTATGGATGATGGCAGCTTTGGATATTGGATTTGACGATTGGATAGGTGGAAATACATCGCACAATATTCGCCATGTACTGCTCAATCGTGCAGATCAAATCATGGATAATGTATAGTGTATATATTTGCAACAAGCTGTAACATCGCAGGGAAGTTCTTGATAACAGATATCCATCTTACATTGCATGGAATGTAATGACATTGTATTGATCTAGGGTTGAAATGTTTTCTGAATGGTACAGTTTATGAATCATTAATATTCCTACTAGTGCATGACTTGTAAGGACATTCTATTGATGTAGTATTCAGGTACTTTCCGAATGGTTGGATATATGAAACAATTAATGCTGTTACCCCGCTTTCATCATTACTTGTCAATAGGTGTTTCAGCATTATGCATATCGGTTACCATGGTTACACTTAGTTCATAGACACAGAACAGAGCATTTGATTAAATCATGTCAACCTTCTTCATGTATAGATTATTATACCAAACTGTTCAATAGCATTAGCACATTGTTTAATACATACATTAAAACTTACACAACTCTATGTGAGTCTGTTTCAGTCCACATTGGGATTTACTGTATGCACCGCATACGAAAATAATCTAAATCGTTGTTGACTCGAACTAGCGCTATGTATTCATAAATATGTAATTATCTCAGCTACAAATAGTTTGAACAAACAAAATGACAGATACATAGAGCGGAAACAGCCTCCATCATTTTGACTGATAATCATTTCCACTGTCTGTGCGAAGTTCAAAGACAATGGGAATGAGGCTGTGTGTTAAAGTTTCAGTGGAGTCGCACTGAAGATGGTGATCTCACGCGAGACTCGAATTCGAAATTTAAAGCGACATGCGGCAAGACAACACCGATTTCCATGTCACCAACATTCTGTCGAAGTATGACTATCCCAAACCCACCAGCAGACAGCGATCGATATTTGAACCACATGCCTCGCCAGCGCTCGCGTATATCCAGTGTTCGCCCTGACAACGGGACATGTCTCATGAACACCCACGCTACTAAAACATCCACCGCAGACCTCAATGGACAAGCTGAATAGCTAGCATTTCCTCCGCCAAGTAGCCTGTTTGAGAGCGTACAGCATATACGCTTCCAATATCTCCTTAAATATAACTTGGAAAGTGGATATGTGTATGTGGAAAGAGACGTTTATCTGGAATTGATGAAACTAGTTGAGGAGGTTTGGGAAGCAGTAATGGGTAGCGTAACACTGGAATGTAAGTCTGCAGTTGTAAAGTGAAGCAGCTTCTCAAGTTTGAAGTCAATCGGACCAATTGTTCTCACGATACCGCGTTCACAAGATGCGGGACGGACGGAATGATGTGAAGCACCTTCTCAAGTTTGAAGTCGATTGGTCAAATTGTTCTCGAGATATCGCGTTCACAAGGATGTGAGACGGACGGAAGGACGGAGGGACGCATGGCTAGCATTTCCAAGTCCTTCGACCACTTCGTGGCGGAGGACAATAATGAGTGTGAAATCAGTATATCGCTCCTTCAAATAGGGTGAGAGATATTGTCTACCAATCTTGAACGAAAGAACACCCCTTAAAATAGCCGTGTGTTTTTCATTGAGATCCCTAAGTGAAAAATCTTCTGGACAGAAAAGACAGGAACAAGGTCCGATATTTAGTCGTCAACCATCCACTAATGAGCTGGGCGTCATCCTCTTCGTAATAAAGGCGAACATATATGAAGTACTCATATATACACCGGCTAGTTTCTTGCAGGAGAGAAATTATCAGTGATATCAGCAAAACATGATATCGTCAAAGTCGCAAGGTTGAAGTGTATTCTTCGCACAACATATGAATTACCGAGTCGTTTTCTACAGAATAATTTATCGCCGTCGTTTTTTGATTGTGACTTCATACGCAAACCACGGAGAGATTGATTATAACATATAGGTTGGCGATAATGAGGCCAGACACATTGCGCCCCGATCTCAAAAGGAAATTCAAACCGCTCTGTTAGCAACAACAGCATCTGGTGATTAGAGAACAATGAAAGAAGGCCTTTTGGAATTTTCACACCAATTGACGGTTAGACGTAGTAAAGTGGTACCAGATCTTCTTAAGCACTTTGTTATGGCATCCATATATCAGAGGAAACAGCAACAACAGTATTGCGAATGAGATGAAGCGGGTATATAATATTCAAAATTTGAATGTCAATGTAATTATTGGTCATGAAATCCCAAGTAAATAAAGTTTGAAAATTAGGAGAAAAATATTTGTGGTGTAATTATGAAAACATGACGCAAAAGAATTTGCCAAAATATGAAATATCGCTTTCGACTAACAGACGTTAAAAGAGTGATGTAAATGTACATGAACGTATTAGCTTTGACATCCGCGAATAAAAGTCGATTTTCCTGCATCATATTATGGAATTTTCGGTCTTCAAGACGACAAGGTCTTGTGTCCGCGATCTTAAGATGTTGTAACGCAAAGTCGTCTCTAGACTCGGGTGATTGTCTCCATAAAACCCGTTCAGATAATAGATTCCAGTTTCGGCTTCTGAGATTTCTCGAAGATATGATAGCCTCTTTAAATGAGACAGGATACAACAAAAACGGAGTCCATGTCTGCTGAATATTAAGCCGACTTATTGTAAATTCATTTCACCTAACTTAGGAATGATCGGCGGCATTTGGCAGGCAGACCAACACAACTTCATTAACATCAGACCATTTTGTAAACAGTCATTTTCAGAACTGAAGATAGTACATATATCATCGGAGACATGATGGCATTAGCCTTCATTCAGTGAGACCCGATGGTATTGGCCTGCCTGTATGTGCCGGTCACCTCTTTTTACCCCTCAGCCCATAGGGCTGTGGGGTCTTGTCGTTGCCATGTACGTACGTCCGTCCGTCCTAGCGTCCGTCCGTCCGTCCGTCAACATGTTCTTGTCCGCTGAATATCTGCAGATCTATGAAGTCGGGCCTGACCAAACTTTGGTAAGAGCTTCCTTAATGTTGACTGATGAAATGATTAGATTTTCAGATGGCTATGATGATTTCATGATTTTTAATTTTTTTTTTATTATTTATTGATGGCTCAGATTTTGCACTGTTATCTATGCCCATCAACATGCTCTTGTCCGCTGAATATCTGCAGATCTATCAAGTCGGGCCTGACAAAACTTTGGTGAGAGCTTCCTGAATGTTGACTGATGAAATGATTAGATTTTCAGATGGCTGTGATGATTTCATAATTTTTTATTTTTTTTTTATTATTATTTATTGATGGCTTAGCTTTTGCCCATCGGGAACCCTTCATTGCATGTTTCAGTGTGAATTTTAAAGGTTCCCTGATACAAGAAAGCCTGGTCCATTCAAGATTCTCATTCAATGAAGGACATTTTTCTTTAATTTTGCTATTAAATCATTCTATTCTACATCATATGATTTATCCTAAAACTTTTGCATGAACCATATTTGTGTCCACACATTTAACTGGTACAACATAATGCTTCAATTTTTGTCACCAAACATGTTACTGTACCTTGGAAATTATTTAAAACGAGTGATTAGGAGAGCCCATTTTTAGCCTGACTCTGAGCAATTTGGAGGCAATTTGCATACCTGGAGCTTATGCTCCCCCCCCCCCAAACAAAATAATGATAAGGGTGGACCTGTGTCAATAAGTGTGTTTACTTGTTATCACACTTGTGCAATGCATAAATTGCCACTGATAGTGCTACACTTTCTTGCATGCTGTAATCCCAGCACACCACTCAGGTGAAACCAAAGTCTGTTATATACGGTATCCAAGGATTTTTTGCAGGTTCCGATCCTAAACTCCCAGTTCCTTTTCGTAATTCATTATTGAGGGTCCAATTTTTTTAACTGAATTTCGGCGCAAAGAGCCTGTGATCAATCACAAAACAGAGGTTTATTAATTGAAATTCAATACCCAGCTATGCAATCAGATCGATATTGAGGCTCCCAGAAGCTTTTTCTAGGAGTATTCCTTCAGAAATCCTTTCAAATTGAACAACAACAACACTTTCGTTTTTTGTTTCATTTGAGTTTTGGGCACCCATATGTTTTCCGAAACTAAATTGGCTCTAGATGCAGCCCTGATCCTACTTGACTAAAACAAAACAGGCTGAGGGGTCCACGCACCTTTTAGGTGCTTGCCTGCAATTCATGTTATACATTGCTATGACTTTACAGAGTCAAATTAACCCAAAACTAAATCCTCATACCTTCGGTGCAGTTATGACAAGCGAATCAGCCATCTGTCGCATTACCTAAACACAGTCATCAAACTAAGGATGATTCAGTACAGTTATATAAGCACTCTCTATGTTATCCTGTATAAATTGAAATTACATAACCGCTTCTCACAAATAGTTTAACTGACAATGCTTGATCCTACAGGTCGTTCGATAGGATGTTTATGTTATCAGGCAGTGAACACAGAAAACAATTCCCTCATGTTAATCTACCAGTCTCTAATATAACATGCACTGTACAGCATATACCGATAAAAAGGTACAGTAAGAAAAGCTTATGAAATCATGAATTTTCACTCAAGAAAAAAGTTAATATAATAAAATTGCTGGGACAAGTATGGTGGCTAAGTAGTCTACCTTTACGTGAAAGTATGGTGGTTAGAAATCACTATTGCACAATATGAAGGTGAATACAAGTAACTTGTATGAACCACGTGCATTTGAGTTCGCCATCTTGAATTAGAAATGGTGAATTTGTAAACCTAGCACAAATGTGGATATTTCTAAGCGCAGAAAGACGGGAAATACTACATTTTTTGATGATAATAGGCCGAGGATCCCGCGGCCGCAAAAATGATTACTCAGTCTGAAAGGTTTCTATTAAAGGTGATGTTGCAAAGTTTATCATACTTACGAGGAATTCACCGCGAGTTTTCCTACACCAAAGAAAGCGGAAGTGCTAAACATTCCTCCGCAGCGCTCGGGAAGAAGACCACATCATTGGATGTAATATTAAAAAGAAAATAAGCCTGTACTAAATAGCGCGATATTTTATAATGCATAAAACGAGATATTTTGTCATTAAAAGAGAAAGTCTAATAAATAAAAATTTTCACATTGGTGCTGAACCTTTTACTTCCCGCGCAATAGAGTACTTCGCTGGTGGGTCTATTGTTTCTCTATGACAGATGAAGAAAAATTCAGTTTTCCAGGTAAATAAAATGACGATTTATGAACAACTCAAGAGGATTAGTGTTACATGTAATTGTGCACGTTTATATGTCTTCTGTTCAACGATCGCACACGAATAAAATTAGATTCTGGGCATTTTCTTTGGACAGATTTGGGCTTGGTGGGGGTGTTACGTAAGGTATGTATACATGACGACGGTGTACAAAATCCTGCGAGATTTAAACGTACAAGTAAATTTAGCATTTAGTACATTTAGCACATAGATATTTTATGTTATATTACGAACTAATCTCTATCATGTTATATATGTAAAAAAAAGTTGGTTATTTTTATTCAACCTTTTGGATGAACACCACGTGTATGGTGGTCTGTTGGTGACGTTACACATGTGTGTGTTGGGGGAAATTGTCACTCACTGAATAGTTTTTCGTGATATTATGGATCGCAAAATTTAGCAGTGCCGGTGAAAGACCATTTGGCAGTGGTGTAATAGCTCATGCCATGCCAACTGAAGAAAATGATGTGGAATCTGTAGAGCCATCTGAGGCTATTCAAGGTCTTACCATTAGATGGCAGACTTCTACTTCCGAGACAGGTGAGTAGTAGGGAAAGGGCAAATCTATTAGTATAAATTGTGCAGAGCCATGTTGTAGGTATAGGGAAAATGAGGGGGAATTAGGGATATTGTTATAGTTATAGGAGGGAAGAAATGGCCGTAATGTTAAAGGTATAGGGAAATGAGGGATAATGTTACAGGTATAGGGAGGATGAAATGAGGATGGTTGATGTAACGGATGACGTCACATTTAGAGACTAGTGAAGGGGTCTTGGATTGTACGTTTTGGGCTTGAGGCGGGCCATCCTTGGTGCGATTGGATCGTGTGAGGTATGAAGCGTCCCTCAAGATGTGTGTTATCATTCGTTAACAATACTAAAACACTATGGGTTTTATGGTCCACCATACTTTTTATGCCCGCTTCAAAGTAGTCCGGCAACTTTTACAAATGGTTGCCTTTCCTGCTGTAATTTGGATATACGCAGAAATTTAGTAAATTCTACTTTAAGTAGCACAACACTTGAAAGCCTGATTTTATTTGCCCTTGTCGAAGTTGTTGATTGGAGGAAGATACTTTTGTCTATTTCAGTATATTTCATAGTCTTCAAAAGTTGTGGTCATGGCAAAAAGTCATCAAAGTAACAGGTGAGTTTTTCATTTCAAATTTAGTGTACGAGTTCTTCTTTCAGTGATTTCATAAGCTGTGATACTTGGAGCACTTGCAGGTTCATCACGGTCACTCATTTACTCCAGTAACTGGCATTCTCCCTCAGTTCACATTTACCACATTTTGGCCACTGTCAAACATGGATGCCAGCACAAAGGCCTTAAGGTTGTTCATACCTCAAAACTTTGTCCGGTGACCAACCCTAATATTTTTGTTGTAGGTAGCTAGGGTGTTGACCAGTAGTAAAACGTAAAAAAATTGATGGCCTTGATTTAGATTTCTTTGTACGTAACCGCGAATATCACCATGTCAACCGTTTTTTGGCGAAATCATGAAAAATCAGTTTTCTGCGCAACAGGGCAAGGAAGTCAAAGTATACGGATATATATCCACAAGTATTGTTTATTTATAAAGGGAAACTTCCACGGGTCTTAGAAACAGCGGAAAGTTGAACATAAAGGCAATAATTGTATATGAATTAGGCATTTTATCGAACTGTACGACGTTGGAAATTACATTTTCAGACTATGAAACCCTCTCCCAAATCGAAAATCATCCGGTGACCTATGCTGATATTTTAAACACAGCTTCCCCACCATGTGATCTTTTTATTCATCAAATAAAAAGTTGGGGTCTTCTATCTAGATTTTTATACAAAATGCTTTGAATGACCCTGTCCCCATAGTTTTCTAATATTTGCGACGGCATTACCTCCCCTGGTAACGTATCTTATCAGAAAAGGCGATATATGACGTTGGAAGAGTTATTACAGGTGGCCCTCCACACTTTCGTAGTAATTTCATAATACGATAGACTGCCCGTGTTCTGCTACATTATAAGTCTTCTTGTCTTCCTAACAGTTTATATCTATAATACCATCCTATTCAGCATTATCAACGCTGCAAACGAGCACGTACAGGTCGATGGCTGGCTTCGTCTACAGAACCTCTGCCAGAGAAGTGAATTGTTTTCAATATTTTTTCCAGTCTCTGTTGCGAGGAATAATTGAAGGCCAGTGGTAGGTGATTGGAGTATGGTATGTGTTTGGTTCCGCTGTGAGTTTGATTTTAACTCATGGCCTAATAAGGAGTTGCTAAGAGGGACTATTTGGGTGCCTGTGCACCGCTTTCTGAAAGCAGAGAAAAAAGCCAAAATTATGACGTCATTTGTAGGAGCGCGCATAATTCAAAATTTCAATTGGCGACCCCCGTCAAGAAGTCTGTCCGGTTGTAGTACTTGAATTAAAGTACTTCTGGCCGAAATATGGAAGTCGAGACTTAATTAATGAATCGAGGAGATGCAATTACGTTAACAGTTTTTAACATTGCCGCCAATGTAAATTTTAATAGTGGTCTGGACCCTACACGCTGATTGGGATCATGGAGTAAATTTTGTCCTGACTCAGTTATGCCCCTTGGGTGTGCCTAAAAATCGGGACTCATTTACGGGAAGAAAATCTGACAGAAAACGGGCAGGTTGACCGCCACTTTTTTTTGCCTTTTTAAGTTGAGACCGGAGCAGGCAACGTGGTTAAAAAGTTTAATTAAAATTGCTCTTACAGATTTTTCTGAAATTGAGCCGAATTTGACCATTTTTCGACATTTTAAGGGGTTTTCTAGGAAAAATGAAGCCAGCTTGGAGGAGAATGTTCGAGATTCATTGTTCTATAACATGGCAGTGCTATATCTTAAAAGAATAGTTTAATCATGCTCTTTCAGAAAATATATACATACAAGTGATTTGGGTTGATGATTTTACGGAAATTGGTGGCCGAAAAACGGACCCATAGTCTATTCCATGCTGAATGGAAGAATCCCAATCTCCTGGCTTCGATTGCATATACCTTTCGTCTAAACGGCTGCAGGAATGATCTCTGCCCCACCGTAATAAAAATGTAGAACGGAAGGAACAGTTCGTATGATTCGATGATATTCCATTGGTTTGGCGTTTTGATTGGCATGGATCACCAGCGCGTGATGGATAATGCATGAATGAAAGAACGTACCGGTTCTATTTTCAGGTTGTAGTCATAGATACCTACCCCTCCCTTCCACGTCATTTTTTCAATGAAAAGTCCGCCATTGTGTTGCTAAGCCGCGTCACAGCTCTGTAAATTTTGTAAAACTGCTCTATCCAAAAAGAGTTCGTTTGCGTTTGTCTTGATATAATACCGTACTGATGTTATTCATGACATAATTGAAATGTATAATGGCATGGTTGACATAACTGCACAGTTAGAAACTAAATTATGTGACATGTTTCGCGTAATACACTGCGCGCATAATAATGTAACAGCTCATTACATTTTTGTTGCCTGTGGGTGAGATTAGATTTGGAGCTGTTTGTAAAAAGCGGAAAACGGATCGAGGCTTGGTGAATGGAAGAATCCCTGGAGTGCACACACAGGGGAAATAACCCTGTCTAATGACGTCGCCGACGTCGTTTGAGGCATGAACCACCTTAATTCTATTTCATTATTTCGCTCGACGTTTCCCTGAGAGTGCGCCTGGCTTCCCCAAATATAATAGGCGAGCGGCCAGGCTCCCTGTTTTCAACATTTAATCACCTCTATGTACAGAAAGATGCCACGTAGCTGTGTTGATCTTTCTAGTGTTAGGAAGGCATTTCTGCATGTTGTCATCAGATACCCGTATGCGGTCGCCATGGAAACATCAATGTAAATAAGCTCACACGAGTGGTCGACAAACATTATGCCATCAGTATTCAGCTGCAGTGCTTAACAAACTTGAGTGTGACATTAAGCCAAATTCCCTCCCTCCTTTAACATACATTATTCTGTGGAAATCGAAAACTTCTCGTCTGCGAATAACTATTTTGTTTTTCTTTGCTTTTTATCGTATATGCTTCCTTGATATGCCCACAATATCTTTGTGGTTGTCTGCGGTCTACCTAATGTAGACTGCATTTATTTAGCCTCAAAGCACATTAAATTAATACATATTACTCAAATAACTCACCGAGTAACAGATGAAGACACATATTGTGCACTCCTAGCAAACATGGTTAGGATGAATACAATCCATCGTGTGTAAGATTATATATAGTTGATATTATTATTTTGCATGTGTTACTACTGAAACTCCGCGGCATAAATCAAATACACTTTATACAGATTCAATGGGTTATGTAGGACGTGTAAGCCAGGAACCCATCATCTGGACTGATAACGGTTACAGACCAATATATTTCAAAAAGGATGATTATATTTCTGTTCCAATCAGTGGAATTCGCCCTATTTCTCATGAACGTGACCTGGACGTCTCTGAGTTGTTGGCCCTCTACATATAATCCATCACAAATTGTGCCCATGCTCTATTTCACCAATCTTTCTGTTCATTTGTGAGGAAATTTGTCAATCTCAATTCACATATGTGGGAGAATTTTATTTAACGTCGCGCATAGGGTGTGAGTTTCACGTAAACGATAAGTTAGAAATGTGGTGAGTGTGTGGAGCCCCACGGAAATATTTCATATGACCGGCATGAACGATCATCTGAAGCTAGTTGTCTTGGTTGATTTTCTTAGAATGCATATTTCCCGGCGTTGGTTATATTTTCAGCCCACAGACATAACTCTCCGCAGATTACGTTTTGGATAAATTCGAATGGTGGTCATTAGTCATTTGAAAGCTAGATGTTCATTCCATGCTGACGGTTTGGCGGTCTTGGCATAACCTTTCGTCTGAACCGTCAAATGCAAATTTACAATGACTGACTTCTCTCATCTCCTCTAATTTGCTGAACCACAATGTACATTCCAATAAAATCAATATTATTTCAAAATCATGTATCGTCTATGCTATATGGCGACGAATATGAGTCAGGTGGGTTAAGTAGTTTTAAGTATCTCATTCGTTGTGAGGAATGTCTTCCCCTTTGATGTACACATTTAGTAGTGAAATATACTTGACAGCGATAGAATAGAATAGATAGATAGAATACTTCAAGATGAGGTTATGGAAACGAACAGTGATGAACGAAAGGAACAGCACTGCTTTGTATTTTATATTACTTGGAATTATTACAGCATGTTTACAACATATTTTCCCGCTTTTGTTCGCTAGTCGGGAACTCTTTTAGAACATGGGAAAGAAGAGTACATGGTGTCCTCGTGAATATTGGCATTTTCTTCACATTTTACACACAAGTGCACAAAAGTTAATGCAAAGTCTGTAAAAAGCATAGTGTAAAAGAAACTGTAAAAAAAAAATCGATCTAAATGTCGGCTGTAAATATGACGCGATTGTCACGTTATAACACACCGAACACCACAGTTCGCATTTTAGATTGGAATAAGCGGTAAATAAGTAGCTTGGAAGGTTCATCTCTGTACTCATAAGGGTATGACGTAAAGGTATCAAAGAGTTTTAGGAGGTGTGTCACTAAAAAAAATCGATCTAAATGTCGGCTGTAAATATGATGCCATTGTCACGTTATAACACACCGAACACCACAGTTCGCATTTTAGATTGGAATAAGCGGTAAATAAGTAGCTTGGAAGGTTCATCTCTGTACTCATAAGGGTATGACGTAAAGGTATCAAAGAGTTTTAGGAGGTGTGTCACTAAAAAAAATCGATCTAAATGTCGGCTGTAAATATAATGCCATTGTTACGTTATCACACCAAACACTACAGTTCGCATTTTAGATTGGAATAAGCGGTAAATAAGTAGCTTGGAAGGTTCATCTCTGTACTCATAAAGGTATGACGTAAAGGTATCAAAGAGTTTTAGGAGGTGTGTCACTAAAAAAAATCGATCTAAATGTCGACTGTAAATATGATGCCATTGTCACGTTATCACACCAAACATTACAGTTCGCATTTTAGATTGGAATAAGGGGTAAATAAGTAGCTTGGAAGGTTCATCTCTGTACTCATAAGGGTATGACGTAAAGGTATCAAAGAGTTTTAGGAGGTGTGTCACCACCTCCGGTCAGGCTGTGCTTCAGCCCAGTCACACATGTCAGATACATGTATGTTTGTGTGGTCGAATTTGACTTTTTAAGGGAGTAGAGGACGTTCATTTCCCTGATCTTATGGGGCTACAACATGGTCATTTGTCAAATTTTTCAAAAGAAGTTGAATTTCCTAACAAAAGTTCCCAGACATCTCAAAATGGAATAAAAATCAACAAAAGACACAATACAACCATTTATGCATTTTACTGGCGGTTCGATAGTGTGATGGGATTAACCAAAAAAATTGGCATTTTAAATTCAACGCTTGGAGGGTACAAAGTGCTCCATAGGTTAAAAATTATTCCTCTGGAATACCCCCAAATTCACTCTTATTCACTTTCAACAAGAAGAAAACTTCTGAATGGCTAATAAATACAATTTCAATAATATTCTCCACACCCACCCTGATTCCCCACCTCCACCCCCTCCTGGAAATAGGACTGAAAAGGCTCTGTTTATCTGTTATACCTCTAATATTTTCTAAGAAAGTATGGTGTCCCCCTGTTTTTATTACACATTTAACAAGCACTATATGTGTTTAGTATTATATAGCAAAATGGTGGAAATTTGACCTTGGGAAGTTTGATTTATTGAGCATCAAAGTAGAAAAAATTCAAATTTCCCTATGTATTCAGTGTTATGGCTTTTAAGTGGTATACATGCATTTGGCTGCCACATTTTTTTAACGAGTATGGTGACCCCCTATTTTTTTTCCTTGGATCATCTTCTCCTAACCTGATGAAAAATTCCTGAAATTTAAAAAACTTTCAACCTCTAGAAATGAACGTCCTCTACTCCCTTAATGTGAAATGATTTCTTGATAATGAGCAAATTAGGACTCAGCACACATTAATTATCGTAACATAATTTTGTTACTATCTTGTAAAATATAATTCGATGGAAACAACTGATCAATATATGAAAAATATGTTCAAAATACACAAATAACGTTTCATGGTACATTTTGAACAACTTCTGGCAAAGTTACTTCAAAATTGGACTATGTATCACTGCCCCACAAACGAAACTCAGAAATGCAAATTCACAGAATATCTGGGCGCCTGCACATACTGGCTGGCTGATCATCTTAGCACACTCCAAAGTGAAGAAAACAGACCAAAATATGATGTCCTGATGTTAGCTGTCATTTTAGGACATGTCGTACCTTTCTGTCACATAGGGTGATTAAACTCGAAAACTAATCCTTTTTTGGGATGTGGCCGATCTTCTATCTGTACGGTTTCTATTCATGAATGATCAGAAGGTTGGCATAGGCTCTTTCGACATCTGTGTATCTAGTGGAAGGTTGGCATATCGTATACCACAATTATCGATTATCCCATTCTGGTGCAAACAATTTACTCGCGTTTGTAATCTTTACTCTTTCTCTGACATGTCTGTTGATAAATCTTTGTTCGTCAGAACTGAAAGTTATTCATTGCGATTGAGACCATATTTCAAACAATTGTTTTACATCACACATTGAAAATGGTTATTTTGAAATGTTGGGACTCTTTGAACGTTTTTGAATGAATGTTGGAGACTTTCAATGGGAAAATTTCTATGTATTTAAACCATCGCTGGGATTTCAGCATGGTGCATTGCCAGGTTGATTTCCTACAAACCCACAGTCTGTGAAATTCCATTGCAGCGATTGCGTATATATATGCAGGTAAGTGTATAAATATACATAATGTTGCGTTTCATTTATGTCAGTTGTATGTCGTTTGGTAATGTTGATGCCACCGGCGAACCATCGAGATGCCTTGGAGGTTCGTGTGCGGTGTGAGCGTTGCTCGATCCTCCTTGAATAATCGCCTGATGTACATACTTATTCTACAAAGTGACCCCTTTTCTTTCACATGAACCACGTGAATCTCCTAGGTGAATCCTCTTTATCTGGCCCTCCTCACTCTCGCATGATTCTCCTTAGTGAATCCCTCCGATTCCCTATACCCCTCGAGCCGTCCTCTCGATTCCGTTTTGAGTGTTGATCTGAATACCCTAATATCTCACATCCGTTTGGGGTCCGCTGGGATCGATAACATGCTCAGTGCTGTCTCAGTGTGGCCCGGAAATGATATACTGGGGACTAAGTCTACGTGAAAAGGGCCAACGGGTAATGCAATCCCTCATTTGCTTGATATAAAGCTGCAAATGTTCATATTTATGGGCTCAACATTTCTGACTTGTCTTTTTCATATACTGTCGGCTTTTTCGGGCCACTATTACGACAAGCACTTTGTCCTTTCCAGACACAATGACTTTGCCGTTCCCGTCTTTCTCTGTAGTGGTAGTACGCGCTGAAATTGTTAGCAATCATTGGAACAGGAAGGCTTATCACTATAAGTCCCACAATTGCGCACAGTCCTCCAACGATGTACCCTGTCGGGGTTTTGGGGTAGAAATCTCCATACCCAACCGACGTCAACGTTATCAGTGACCACCACATCCCCAGGAACACATTGGGAAATGTGTCCTCTTGTGTCAACTCAGCATAGAATATAGCAAATGCGAAGAAAATGGACGCGGAGAGCGCCAACGCCATTAAGAGAAACAATTCCTTGGCGCTGGCCTTGAGGGACAAGTCAAGAACGACCAATCCCCGGATACAGCGTGTCAGTCGGTGGAGTCTTAAAATTCGGAGAGATATCATGGCCTTTAGCCAAATGTAAACGTATGCATTGATGCTGCATAAGCAATTCGCATCTATCCATTCTATAGTAACAATAAGTCCGACAGGTAACACGAAGAGCAAGTCACTAAATGTGGAAAATGACTTCAAGAATGATAACCTGTTTGGACAAACGAAGAGTTTGATAATCAGTTCAAGACAGACGGAAACAACGCACACGACGTCAACATATATAATGGCGTCAATCGGGCGTGTTTTAGACATGCGGCCTAGTTTATCAGTTTCTGAGATATCAACTTTACTTGTGACGTTTTCACTTTCGTCAGAGATGTCCACCTGGAAGTAAGGCATTGTCGCAAGCATTTCAAGGCCGAGGGACAGTATAACCACCACACTGCTTATAACGGCATATACCTGGAAAATGAAAATAAGGTTAGAATGTGTCATACCGACATTTTACCGTTTTTTGACATTTTTTGGTCGATTAATCGGTCAGATTTTTCGATTTTGTATTTATGTGTTTTCTTCGCAAAAAATACATGATAAATTAGCAAATATTAATCTGATGTGAAAAAATAGCTTTTGTCCACTTATCCTGGAAGGAAAGCGAAACTTTTGAAGAAAATGCCCATACGGCAGCCATTTTGAATTTACCCGTGATCCTCTGTTCGTGCAAGTAGGCTCAAAATGACCCCAAATGATAAATACAAAGTCATCGAGTGTGAGCTCTCAATTGTTTGTCGTTCCAGAGATAGAATAGAAAGTCTGGTAGGACTAATTGAACAGATATTGATCAATAAGCAACAGTGATATAGTGCATTAGAAGGGCCCCATATATGTTAGTCCTATCCCGCCTCGGATATTCCGAGTTTACCAAAGTCTTGGATGAGAATAGAGCAATCTCCGACTTCATAACTGACGTCATCTTGTGGATTCATCGTATCTAATTTTAAACGTTTTGGGACAGGAAAAAAGATCATGAGTTGGACGAGAGGGCCTCTCAAGGTCACTGTTTCAATGTGAAAATAGGAAATAAGAAAGTCTCTCAATTTTGTTCTGTTCTGGAGTCCCGGCGAAAAGTTTTGTAGAGGCGCCACCTCCAAGGGCCAGAACTTAGATATTGCATCTTATGATATTGAGTGTCCGCCGAACGACTTATACATTCCGTAGCGTTCTACATAGAAACAGTACTGTATATGCCAACTGCCAAATGCCTTGACCGAGGATAAGGCTGCTTAATATACAAGCTCCTAGTCCGCCATTCAATATTCAGCCGTCGTCCATTAAAGAATTTCCGCGTCCATAATCCAAAGACCTAATTGATATAATAACATTAGCACCAAATTAAAAGGATAAATCATAGTACAGAAGCGGTCAATAGTTTTCAATGATGCCAGCAAGACATCATGATGTTCCAAAAATATCCCATCCGTATCGCTGATCAGTATTCTTAATCCAAATGATATACGTTGTAAAGTCGTTATCTAGAGTATGATATATCTCAGTCATGTTTTGATCGTGACTGTTCATATGGACACTATGAGGATCTTGAAATACATAGGCTCAGACGGCCCCTAGCCCAGGGTTAAACGGAATTAAACGCAAGTACCGCCATAGATCTTGCACGCTACGCTCGTATTTTCTAGAAGCATGCGATATGTATCCCCAAATTTGAGAAACTTCGAGTGGAGGAGCTTGATGATATAGCCCTGTTTTACAAGTTTATGCAATAATGTTTTGTGACGTTGATTAAAATCGTCACATTTAACACAGGATCTAGCAAATGCTGCTGGACGAGATATGTATACATCATATGCAGGACCTTCTGGGTTCAATCCCAGGCCGGGTGATACCAAAGACTTGAATAATGGAACTTGAGGCTTCCTCGCTTACGCTCAGCATTAAGAGGATAGAACAAGGGACTGGTTCGCTTGGTGTCAGTATAATGTAACTGAGTGGGGTGTCATGTCTGCCTACAGCATGATATTTCAGTGGGACAGCACTATAAAATGGCAGAATTAGATCTGCTCTGTTACAAGTAGCTACCCCCGCCCCCCTCCCCCTTTCCTTCCCCGTCGTGATATAGCCGAACAAAATGTTAAAAGCCACGTTAAAACCTATTCACTCACTCACTCATCCTCCGGTAAATTACCAGATGCTGGTATTGCCTTGCAATAATGCTGTTTGCTTCGCAAATAATGCTGCCTCGCAATATTGCGAGGTATTGCCTCGCAGTAATTGCTGCCTCACAATAATGCAGCAGTTCATGCGGTTTAGCCTAGTTGCCAAACAGCGGATCCTAATTCACTCACCTTTGCACCTTTAGATGATTGGGGATCCTCTAGAAATGCCCACAGTTTTTCGCGAGAGGACCAGCCCTGATCAGTTCGTTCTTGTTTCCGAGACAACCGTGAGAACTCTTCCCGAATACGGGCTTGTGCTGTGACTTCTTCCATAGAATCGACGTAGGTTTTCCAGCAGCACGTGGATATGCACGTCTCGTCCAGTCCCCAAAATTCCAACTCCGATTTGATAGCCAGACCACATCGACCAGAAGGGAGATGGAGCTCACCTGTTCTATAGAAGTCTAGTATATATTCGAATAGAAAGGAATTGCGATCGAAGAAAATTCGCGACGTGTCCTTCATGTTTTCACCTTGATGACTCGCTAATATTGCGAGACGGGTATTTGGTACTTTCAATAGCGTGTCTCTGTAAGTTACAAAATGGACACCGTTGATGTCGATGTGAACGACGGCATTCTCATTATTATTATCCATTTCCAGAGTCCATGAGCGGGAGGAATAGCTGTTTGCCTGGGTGATTTCCAAGTCATGAAGTTTGGCTGTAGCTGATATCGGTTTGTTGATTGAGCATGCCACAGTTTCTACTAAGCCAGCCATGTTAACACATTTCGGTTTGGTCGTGAAGATTGTAGCCTGTAGATTCCATGCAGTGTCAGCCTAGACTGACTGGTTAATACCAACTGAGTCGTATACGGGGATATGAAGTTGTGTCTTTCGTAGCTATAACGGCTCTCCGATCCAATCGTGACGATAATCCAACCGGTTCATATAAGTACTATGCGCACTGTGGTCGCATAAACTCATATCATGATTGCTGCAAATCAAGCGGCTGACTTCTTCCACTGTTAACATAATAAGATGTTATAAAGGCTTTTAATTGACAATGATGCCGCATATAAGCCGGTACTTCATGACTGATATTGAATGATGGTGTATACCATCCACCATTTAATTATTTACAATTGAACCTACCGTTAGTCGTTTATCGTTAGAGATTATTCTGTCACGACATAATGAGATACTCAATATTAGCACACTCAATGCATGGTGACTCTAGGTTCCAAAAAGGTAATGTTTGCTCAATACAGTGGTGGTCAGTTATGACTATGGAAACATTTACCGTCAGTAGTATACAATGTGTAAATCGTCCAAATAGCGCCTCACTGCGCATGCGCGGAGTTAATTTTTGGGTTGCCATAGGGGGGGTTCGCATGTGTGAGTTGAGATGTGAGTGGGTGGGTTCAAAATGGCGGCCGGTTATTTTCTCTGGGACGTTGAAAGTCCGCCATTTTGAACCCACCCACTCACTCGGTTGCACTGATTTGACCTGGGATGTGAGTGGGTGGGTTTAAAATGGCGGCTTGTGGTGTTGTTTTTGTAAAATAAGGGTCCGCCATTTTGAACCCACCCACTCACCGGTTGGGATGTGAGTGGGTGGGTTCAAAATGGCGGCCGGTTATTTTCTCTGGGACGTTGAAAGTCCGCCATTTTGAACCCACCCACTCACTCGGTTGCACTGATTTGACCTGGGATGTGAGTGGGTGGGTTTAAAATGGCGGCTGAGGGTGTTGTGTGTGTAAAATAAGGGTCCGCCATTTTGAACCCACCCACTCACCGGGAAAACGTATAAAAGCAGTCGATTTTTAGGAGTGGATAGAAAAACGTATAAAAGGAGTCCATTTTTAGGGAAAGGGGTGTATTCAATCTGACTGACCTGACCTGACCTGTCTCCCTGCCTGCCTGCCTGCCTGCATCCCTGCCTTGCTTGCCTGCCTGCATTCTGCCTGTATGGAATGCATGTACTGACTTGATTCTGGGTTTTTTCCATCACGGTTGTGCGCAGGTGTATGACGTCACTTCCGGTCTGCGTGAATCGGGTGTGACCTGGGACTATGGGATGCATGTACTGACTTGGTTCTGGGTATTTGTCATCACGGGGAGGTCACGTGATCAGTTCAAGGTCATATCCATTTTTTTCCATCACGGTTGTGCGCAGGTGTATCACGTCACTTCCGGTCTGCGTGAATCGGGCGTGACCTGGGACTATGGGATGCATGTACTCACTTGGTTCTGGGTATTTGTCATCACGGGGAGGTCACGTGATCAGTTCAAGGTCATATCCATTTTTTATCGATATGTCAACCCCACACCCAGTCCATTAGATGCTCCTCCACCTCAGCTTCACTTTGATACCTCACTCGTCCCCATTAGACCATTAGGGGCTCCCCTAGCTCCAAAAAAGGCTATTTTCATAGCCTTCGGCCTTCGCGCATGCGCAGAATCACCCTAATTCAAGCCCACACCCAGTCCTATCAGATGCTCCTTCACGTCACCTTCACTTTGATACCTCACTCGACCCGATTGGACCATTAGGGACGCCTCTAACCCCAAAAAGGCTATTTTCACACCCTTCGGCCGCCGCGCATGCGCAGAAGGCTGATAGTTCAATCCCATACCCACCCCATTAGATGCTCCGTCACTTTACCTTCAATTTGATACCTCACTCGACCCCATTGGTCCATTTTAAAAAAAAATTTTTTTGGCTATCTCCTACCTCCAAAAACGTCTATTTTCATACCTTTCGGCTACCGCGCATGCGCAAAATGCCCATAGTTCAATCCATACCCAACCCATTACATGCCCCTTCACTTCACCTTCAATTTGATACCTCACTCGACCCCATGGGTTCATTATTAAAGAAAAAATGGGGGCTATTCCATCCACCTTGCTTACTCCCCTGTCCCCACCCCCTCTAATTCACCCCTCCCCTTTCTTAATTTCAATATTTAATTGTTAAAAAAACATATAAAATGAAAAAGATTTTTTTTGGCTCCATGAATCTTTTTTTTCTTTTTTATTCAATGATAAAAAAAATTTTTTTTGGCTATTCCATTTCCCTCCCCCCCTCCCCATGTCCCCCCACTGCAATGTTTCCCCTTTTTTTCAATAATTTGAAAAAAATAGTAAAAAATTTTTTTTTTTTGATTTTTTGGGGGGAAAAGGATGATGGGAGCTGGTGTTATTTGGTGTGCTTAAGAAAAGAAGTTTCCACTTCCGGAAAGATGGGTTGGCCCTGAAAAGGGCCGTTGATAGTGTCACACGACACACTTAGGCGCGGTATATTCTTTTGATGCCCCCCACATGTTTTCTACATATGGGACACTTCACTTTGAGATGGTTTTCTCCAGCCTCAACGCAATGACACGTATCGCCAACACACGTGAGCGTCACCCAGCACTCCTGACATATGCATAAAATGATCTTGACTTTGTTGTCGTTGCAATCGGCCATCTTCTTCTGCAATTACAGCTCGCCGGAGTTGTGCCAGCTCTTCTGTACTGCGTATTAACGTGGCTTCGTCTTCAATCTCCTGCTGAAAACTTGTCGTTATTATCATTCCATTAGCTTCTTCAACGCTAACTATTTCTCTATGTTCTGTAGCAGCATTTCTCGATGACCCCGGTGAGTGGGTGGGTTCAAAATGGCGGACCCTTATTTTACACACACAACACCCTAAGCCGCCATTTTAAACCCACCCACTCACATCCCAGGTCAAATCAGTGCACCCGAGTGAGTGGGTGGGTTCAAAATGACGGACTTTCAACGTCGCAGAGAAAATAAGCGGCCGCCATTTTGAACCCACCCACTCACATCTCAATTATCGTACACGAACTTTATGGTGGATAATTTCTTCGCCCTTGCAGCTACACCGGATGTTACTCCAGACGTCTATCAATGTTTTGACAATATATAAACTGCATATTAGAAAATATGTTGAAACCACAAGATAAAGACAAAGAAGGCCCACTGTATAGTGCTGTGTTACCATTGCCCAAGCATTAAAATTTCCTAGTTTTATTTCGAATCATCAGATTTTAGTGCATAATATTGCTGAAATAATGCCAACAGAAAACTCAGAGTCAATTTAAATATTTATTTGTATTGAGCAAATTACAAGAATTTCGAAGAGAAAAGAGCCGAAATAATGTCTGTCTGTCCTGGAAATCAGCTGATCAGCAATAAATCGACATCTCCGTGACCTTCAAGGAGATTTTTACATTAGGTTTTACCCGCTTTTATCACAAATCATTATAAAGAAATTGTCACACCCGGTGAACTCCTGAAACCCACATCCTACCTGAGAGTTTGGTAAGATATTCCATTCATTCGTTACCGTTCCCCGTGGAGTAGAATTTCATCCATCAGTTTTCACTGTTGTGGTGCCAAACACAAAAATTGACAAATTATACGGACTGCCACGATAAGCGTTCCGTACTGCACATGTCCGATAAAATCCCTCCAGTCGTTACAGAATGTTGATTCCACAAAACCTGTTCGGTGGCCTACATTATCGTTCAATCGCTGATCATAAAGGCTGCGTTCATTCTCATCAGAACTGTAGGCCCCTATACACTTCGAAATCTGTGAAAGAATATCAATTTTCACGTTTCCTGTCGGATATCACACAAATTGATGCGTCCGCTGGAACACAGCACACTCCCTCGATTTCAGTCTACGTGTGACATGCAGGCGATGCATGATGCAGATCACATTATTCATCTCAGTGGATACCGAAATGGAACAAAGTTCCGTTATACACTGCAACAGAGAATGTTCTCCCGCTCAGAAAACACAAAATGGCTACTGAACACCAAAATTTCCCCGGATAATAAAGGCGTTCAAACCACAGCGCCATCTATACGCTTTGGTGCAAGGGAGACAACTCGGACTAGACCAATTCGAAGATCATGTCCGCTATATTTAGCCTGAATGGGTATAGGGGTGATCGGGTTTTTTATGGCTTTTACTATGAGCTATGAGGTTGATCATGTAGAATACGATGGAAAAAAATTTGAAAGTACCGCGTAGGCTTGTATATAGATCCATATAGATCCATATAGACCCATATACACTCATATACTGGGATATTGGTATGTATCAATCCATACGGGGTGGACATGTTGGAGCACTAGTGGCCCGATGGGGTAGAGTGAGGTCTTATTTTAAAGCTCTCGAGGAAATAAATAAATAAGTAAATAAATAAATAAATAATAAAAAAATCAAAAAAATCGGCGAGTAGTAGACGAAGGGAAAATTGGAAAGTATTGACCATGCCCCAGAATACTTCATATGCATATCACGGCCTTAAGGCCTATCTAAGATGTAATCTACATCACAGTTTAGTAGTATAAAAAGCGCAATTCACCTTGTCCCTTCCAAAGAAATAAAATCGGCTCTATTTTTCAGGAGTATATACGCAGGTGACGTGGGTTGTCACGTCACTTCCGGGTTTTCACTAAACACTACCTCCAAACATACAAGAGTTGCAATGTTCAACCGCCGGGGTGTTTTCCCGCCCCAGCGCCCCGCAGTGCGCGCGCGCGTCATACCGCGTCATCCTCGGCAGTGCGCGCGCGCGCGCGGACGCGGGTCAAAAGGTCAAAGGGTCACCTCCAGGTCAGACGGTCCAATGTCCAATGAGACAATGTTGCGGTATCGCTATAGTCAGAGCTTGAGCACAAAAAAAGGGGGATTCTAGATGAACCTGGGAAAGATGGGCAGTTCCATTTGGACCAATCAGCGGTCGAGAAAAAGAGCCAATCAGCTGTCGAGAAAAAGAACCAATCAGCGGTCGAACAATCAGCCAATCGAATTGGGGTACTCACGGTGTGCTTTCGCTGACGTCCGCGCCTACATCTGGGTTCTTGTACACCCGGATAATGTTTTTCTGGACATGGATGGGTTACCTTTGGCTCCATTCTAGGCCACTGATTGGCTAATAGAACTTATAGTCATAATCTATACGTGTTGGACGAGTCTCTTCACTCACCGTATACACGTACCTCAATGAAATGCCCGCTCCAAACCTAGACCAAAAAACACGTACTTGGTCTGTAGGCTGATTTCATTGGCTCCCTATTTTTACTATAGTGCTCTTGCATTCTAACCTTGATGGGTTACCTAGCACTGATAGTCATAATCGATACGTGTTGGACGAGTCTCTTCACTCACCGGATACACGTACCTCAATGAAATGCCCGCTCCAAACCTAGACCAAAAACACGTACTTGGTCTGTGGGCTGATTTCATTGGCTCTCTATTTTTACTATAGTGCTCTTGCATTCTAAACTTGATGGGTTACATTTTGGTCCCATCCTACACCACTGATTTCAGCTTGACTGAATCTCCGCATTGGGCATTAATGCATCAGGAATAAAACACACA
>JAVTVY010016275.1:0-64550 GCA_036873755.1 Hanleya hanleyi
ACAAAATGTCATATGACCTCCAAGACAAATATACTGACTGCACGTTCATAAAAAACAACACGAGAACTGAAACTAACGAATGTGATGAATTGTATCCCAGCCATTCTCTTATTGTAGATGTTCACTGATGTAGATATCTTGAATGTCATGGCCACACGGCCCCAAGCACCGGCTTGAGCGGTATTAAATAAAAATATTTACGAGCGATGATGTAATAGGTCTATCAAATTATCTGATGGAAAAAGATTAAAGGTGTGACCGCCTGATCGAAGAAACGGCCCATGCGGTGGAGTACTAATTTCATGCAATTTCTAATTCAGAAGAAATGCCTGCGAGGCCCGACGCCGACAAATCGCTTCATTCTCCACCATGTTTACAAGTCACAAAACTACAATCACAATTATTTGTGCAGAGTGCAAGCCTCGAGGACGAAACGTCCACCAGCAAAATCTCACCATAGGCCTATACAGGCAGTAACGGTTAAAGCCGGTATTTTATGCAGATATGAGAAAAATTAACCTTTTACTTTACAAGCGTAAGATCGAGAGGATATAGTGAGATAAACGCCGTACCCTTCTCATATTTCTTTATCATATGCCGTCTCCTTTCCTGTGGGAATTCTCTGTCTTCTCGCATCTAATATTCCACCGCTCCCTCCGCCTCTCTCCTATGTAGAATTTCACCAATGACTCTGGATTGTGGGAAACGAATTGCGGTGACTTGTTTTCCAGAAAAAGAGAACAGTGTGCTAACTTGGTCAACACAATTCTCAGATAGATACCGAAATCTGTATGTCCATTTGTTGACGAAGAACAGAATATCTTCCCTGATTGACACAGTTGGTAGTAATTGCTAGCATAACAATCTATCATTCACAACGAAGATTTCTCGTGTTGAGTGTAATTGATACCGGAGTTGCTCCTAGAATTTCTCAGGCAAAACAATGAAAAACTAAGACATGTTAACTTTTCAAATCCTTTGGCTTACTGGAAAGTTTATATACAAATCAGACTGATGAGACAGATCATTCTGGCTGTGGTAGCCACTAATTTATTGCTCTTTATCAAGCGGCTTTGCGACCAATTGAGCCTTGATATTTCGACTTGCATGACTATTTCTCGAATATCCATACACATATGTAGCGCCGCAAAAACGTGAAAGTCCATACGTCGATCCATGCGACAGCAGTGCTACATCACTTGGCCGATTCCGCCTGGCACTATCAAACAAGAATGACCAAAAATATCCAGTCTCGGCTCGAAATTAATTTGCAGCATTTTTGACTAATTAGAGATAAAGCTTATTGTTGATTTAACAATGCCATTCAGGGGCTCTCGAAAAAGTGGTGCGGCGACGAGCCCTTCCCTTTCTATTTTTTCCTCAGAAGGGCCCCATTTTAGGACAGTGATATACCTAAAATTATACGTGTAGTAATTAATGCCTCGACCCTATTCATTTCTACATATTATTTTCAGAGTTAGTATCTTCTGACGCTAAACATTACATTACGGAAACCGTCAAAGTGGATAGCGCTCGCCTTGAAAGAAGAATACGTCTTTGCTGATAAGGTTGTTAAAATAGGTAAACACGCACGGTTTATCATTAAACATAAAGAAGACAAAATAAATGCTGATAACACCCAACACCCTTGAATCCTCGGTAACTGTCCCCCATCTGTCTATTCTCGGCGTAGAAATCGAACAAGTTAACCTATTCAAATTTTTAGGCTTATATTTTAATAACCAGTTAAACTGGAGAACACACACCCACTGCCTATGCAATAAAATATGGTGAAATATCGGAATTATAAACCATATTACGTAGTGCTTTAAACAGTAAAACATTTCTCATCTTGTAATATAGACTAATACTTCCTTATCTATCGCACTGTAATGTCTCGTGGGGAAACACATACACCACACATTTAAACCCCCTATTCTTACTCCAAAAACGTGCTTTGAGAGTCGTAACATTGTCACAAAAACCATACATTGCCATTATTCACAAAGTACAACATTCTGCAACTAGATAATTTTAATATATATCAATGCCTACTATTGGTTCAAAAAAAATTTCATCATCCACGCAAGCTACCATTAAATTTTCGAGCATATTTCAGGAAACAATCGGAAATACACCGTTACAGTACATGGGGTCAATAACTTGTATAAACCGTTCTATTATTCTAATTTATCTTTCTATTCTCTCAAACCCAAAGGCTCTAGAGAGTGGAACAAATTACCTGCAGCTATGAAATGTATCGATTCCATTTCTTTATTTAACCCTACCTGGCCTGGGAGGCACTTTCCTGTTGATTTTTTGCTCCTATCTCCGGAACGACAGAAAATTGAGAGCTGAAACTTCTTGACTTTTTAGATTATTATATTGGGGTCATTCTGAGCCTATTTGCATGACCCCCCATGCAGAGGATCATGGGTAAATTCAAAATGGCGGCCATGTGCGGTATCAGAAAAGTGATTTTTTCGTCATATTTCTTCAATTTTTTTGTTTTTCTGTATAGAAAAGTGGGTAAAATCTATTTTATTTCATATCAGATTATTTTTTACTAATTTATCATGCAGTTTTTGCGAAGAAAAATCAAAAATAAAAAATTCGAAAATTCTGACCAAAAAATGGTCGAAAATGCTCTTTTTGGAAATGACGTCACAGTGACGTCATCATGGCGGCCACCTTGGATTTTTTTTTTACATTTTCTTGTAGAGCTTGACCCAATGATATAGTGTGGTAAGTTTCAGCCCCCTAGCCTTAGCGATAGAGAAAATATATAGGGGGGGCACTTTCCGCCCCCCCCCAGGCTGCGGTACACCTCAAATAGCCCAGGCCACATAGGGTTAAAGCCAAATTGAAAGACTATTTTATTGGAGACTGACCTACCGCACATTATAAGTACATATGTGCATTCTCTTTTTGTATTATTCTTTTCACCATCCACAAATTATTTTTTAGTCAATTTTTTTTTATGGAATGGAACAAGCCCCTTGGGGGTTTATTCCCGCCATTTGTCTCGTCTGGCGTGTACATTCTAATATTACAACTACTGTTTCTTTCATGACTGCCATTTACATATTTTGTATACATTCATTGGTGAATAAAGTCAAATCAAATCAAATTAATCACGACAGCATATCCAATAGGCACATCATTGTGTGTGAACTCTGTATTCTAGAATACCGCAGATTTCACGCAAAAGCTAGTACTTATCCCAGTTCTCCTATGCCTAATACATGGATATGGGTTGTAGGCTGTGCGATTTGCGTTGACAGGATTGTCGTTCTAACATGTTCGCAGCTGTCTCAACATGATCATGATAATGTGTTCCCTTCTTGTATTCATATTATTCCTCTGTCGAATCAGACGTTTAAATACAGTCTGTTAAGTTAAATAGAGAGTATTTGAACGCGCATGGATGGCTGCCTTATCAGCCTGTATTGCAACCTTCCATGTTGCCTTATACATCAAATACATGGTCAAATTTATTCAAAAAACATTATTGCGGAAAGTCACTAAACAGACCTATACCACCAAGCGCCTGCACTCGAAATGTCTCAAATTTGGCATGCTGGTAGCAAATTACCAGCATAGCAGCATAGACTGCAAGATCTACGATGTTACGTTCTGTAACGTGTGTCGTTCCCGCTAACCATGGGGTAGAGGCCGTATGGTCCCATGTACTTTAAGATCCTCACGGTGTTCATATGATCAATCACAATCAAAGCTTGACTGAGATACATTCTCTGGATAACGATTTTACAACGAAAATCACATGGATCAAGAATACTGATCAACGATACGGATTTGATATTTTGAAGCATCATGATGTCTTGCCGGTGTGATGAATAAGAATGTCCTGGTGATTAGTGTCCCTATTCATATCCTTTTCTATTACAACCAAGGATGGACACTTGTCCCCAATGTGGAGAAAAGTGTCCTAGCTGGGTTAGAAGATAGGAGCCGGATACTCTTAGCCACCGAACATTTTTAGCCTCCACACCGGCATCACCGAGAACTGTTGACAGCTTCACTCTTGTTGGAAACTAGCCTACAACGTCTATGTATACCATGATCGTTGTTTTTAAATTTGGTGTTAATGCTGTTATATGAATTAGTTCTTTGTATTATGCGCGCGGAAACTGCTTAATGGACGGTGGCTGAATATTGAAGCCATCGTTTAGTTTCTCATGAATCTGTTCCTCGCCACAATCGATAATATTGTAATTTATGTGACGTGTTCAAGACGTAAACGTGAATATATAATACCTAGGGTTGTGACCGGATACCAGTGTAGATGTCTCTGTGACATCTACATAAAATAAAAGTAACGATTTTTGGGTCTGAGTTGCCGAATAGTTGTCACGGGTTAACCGAGCATGTAATGTGCAGCTATCGACTTCTTTGATGGTAAGTCGTTAGAGTTTTGCTCGTGCATAACAGCCGGATATCTGAGATGATGACGATGGATTACCTCCCTTGATGAGGCAATCTTTTGTACACCCGCTCTGCACAACATCAACGTTTACACTCCTGATCTCGGAAAGCAAGACCGGTTCGTTGTACTAGATTCCTTAGAGTATCCCACTGGTAGGACCCAATTCCATATATAGGGTACCAGTACCAGGTAAATGATCGGTAGGTATTTCCTGTATTCAGATGCTGATGGACCAGTTACATTCCTTCGGTTGATGGAGTTGTCGTTTATTTACATACTAATTTGTTGTGACAAGTCATGGGCTGCCCGATGAGGAGGACCAATGAGGAGGACCTATCACTATCAACTTATCACTTTCTCAAGTTCCTTTCCATGATACAGTACGGTTACATGTAACAACTCCCAAGTCATGAATAAAGTGTAACAAAATCAACTGTCTTTATTCTTTTGTTATAGCATGCCCTAAATTTCAATATATATCGCAGTAATAACCACAGTAATATGGTATGGATATCCTATGCTAGGCAGTGATTCCTTCCATGGTGTGCAGCTTGTTTAATAATACCACATAGCCTTGCATACATGGGTGAGAGAGGCAGTATGAGATAACATTGCTTCAGGTTGTAGCCCCATAAGACCCACTATGATTGCCTGTATATATCCCATTCACCATACATACTAGTATATAGGCCACATGTTATTCTTATGGGCCATATATAATTCCATATATGATTTATTGCTGTAATATGGCTCGTAATGGGTAAATTCCAGGACCCATGTTAAATGGTCCATCCGTACCTGAAGAGAACTGGGAGCAAACTGACTGACACTGCCTCTCTGCACCCGTATTTATAAACAAAAGTCATGTGACATCCGTTATCCATTCAAAAGCGAGAACCTTCGCCTAGGCGAAAACTGAGTGGAACTACTTCAAAGTTTAACATCAATTATATAATTAACCAACAGGTAATGAGAGGAGCTTATAGCAAATATAAGGAGCGTTTTTCTCATAGATTTGCCAGATACATTTAATATTTACAAGAAAAGTCACAATAAAAACCGCTCCGACCGTTTTGACATTTAGCAACACGGTAGCTACAGATAGTGGTGAGCCATACTGTTCATGCAAGTTCTTTCACTGTTTACATATAGAAATACGATTTAATTCTGTGGCTCCCATAGTGCACCGAAGAGCGTTTTTACTGTAGAATATCATACCATACAAATTATACTTACTTCAGTCCATTTAACGAAGTGTTATAACAAAGTTGACAGCAGTCGAAATTTCCGTACAGTTCCCGCTACGCGAGTAGGGAAAAACCACAAAAAATAGTGCATGCATTTTCTGCTGCAAACTTACAATATCCATGTCATATAATTCCACATTAATTATAAAATACAAAAGAACATATAGTTACAGTAAAATATGTCAATAAACACAGAGCTTGATGCTCAAACACAAAAATATAACACTGGGGTCATCATGACCGTAAACTTGTCGAAGGTCTGACAGACCGGCAAAAACAACATGGCCACACGGGCGAGGGGAAGGCGGAATCGAACAGTTTATACCACCGCAGTTTGAGAGATCAAATACAGGCACTATATACAAAGTCACATCAGGTATTTAAATTGTAAATTGTCCAATTCGGGAAGTCACAATCGATGTAGTTTTATGTCTCTATTAGCAGTTATTTTCAACACACGCGAAGAGCACAAGTTGCAACAACAACAACAGCAGCATGCAATTCAAGAATGTGTATGGAAGTGTCACAGATTTCAGATTTCAGTCGCACATATTACAATATCTATCACCTTTGGTTGAAGGACGTAACACGCGGGATTATGGCATTAAACAAACGACTATCTTGTCGATTATGTTGGAATGGAAGGCGAGACCAGGAAGGACGGCCTGTCATTGTCTGGCACCAATGGCAACAGCTATATTGATGATACTCGGCTCAGCTCAACATATTCTGATCATTCTTTCCCCATGTTTACGTCAACCAATAATTCGTATGTCTATGAAGAGAAGGTGTGAACAATGTTAGTTACGTGAGGACCCAAGATGATACGACCTATTGAATTTTTAGGCAGGTCAGTGACCCACTATATGATGACGGGATTTTAGCAATAAAATACTGGAATCACCATTTCTTTCAAATACTAGTAGCTCATTAAAAGCGACGTTTACAGACAAGGCCCCAAATAATATAATTTGTTAAATATAACTATTACCTGGTGCTGGTCAAGGGGTTGGTTATACCTTTTTGCAGCTGATTCTGTATCGACTTACTCATCCACTGGAATAACTTTGGATGTTATATTCAATACGCACAAACGGTTACTCAAGGAAAGAGGTAATTTCGCTTCCTATCGCTCATACCGATAAAGTTAAATTATACTGGACTTCCAAAATGCATAAAATATCATACAAAGCTAGACATATATCTGGTTCCAGAAGTTTTACAAGTAAACTTCTGTCCACTAGATAGCATACCATACAGACATGCATCTACTTGGGATTTCTCCACTCTCTGTACTAATATTCCACATCAGGACCTAATAATAACTAATAATAATATCTGTGTTCAATAAACTGTTTACCGGTACGTTAATTTCTGAAGCATAAGGCTTTCTTCAGTTCTATTGCACTTAAATGAGGCAATTCAGCAATACGATATACCAACAGCGTTCACCAAACATTATATTGAAAATCTCCAAGCCCTGGATAATCCCTATATTAGCGGCACGGTGAAGGATATTTACCCCTTCTCTGGATTTTAAGGAAACCACGGGTAGCCCAGATGGAGTATCTTTACATGAATGATCAGGGCTTTCTCTCACGTTGATGCGCCGGCAAGAGATAGACGATTACAAATTTGACATAGTAAACTACCCCTTTCTGGATAGCAATATTCCAGAAGGACCTGCACACGGCGTATACATATCCGGCCTGGTAGTATTTGCTATATAATGTACAGATTGTGACAATTATAATCAACGTCACAGAATATTACTGCAGAAACTTGTCAAACTGGGCTAAACCACACCACGCCTCCATTCAAAGTTTCTCAAATTTTATGATAAATATCGTACATTGACCTTACAATACGATCTTAGCGTGCAAGATCTCTGGCGTTACGTGTCGTAACCTTTGTTCAGTTCCGCTTAACCTGGGATTTTTCTCTCTTCGAATATCACGGGTCTTACATCTCTATTCGAATGAACAGACACAATCAAAGCGTAACATACATTCTCTAGAAACGACTTGGTATTGATTATGATAAAGGATAATGGTCAGTGATTAGTCCTCATCATGTCTTAATGGTTAGAATCAAGTCTTACTGCATCATTGGAAACTGTTGACCGCTTCTCTCTTGTAGGAAACTGTCTTGTGGTTTTCTTAATTTTATTTCACACACATTGGAATTGGTGCTGTTATACGAAATAGGTCTTTCCATTATTGATGCGGAAATTATTTTATGGACGACGGTTGAATATTGAATGTAGGATCTGACGCTTGATGTTTTTCTACGTTTAGCAAGGTACAGGTAAATAGAGTTTGGACAATGATTTATCTTTTGCTTTTCATGATGATGTGTACTGGACAAACACTGAGCCCTATAATTCAAGGTATGGTAAATCAAATGAATGCGGATCAGCATTGGCTGGAAAATGATAACAATGGCCTATATCATTTTCGCGGTTAAAATGCGGTTATGCAAAATTTAAAAAAAATATCGTTCTAGTTTGTCATACCTCAACAATACCATTATTTAGAGAAAGGCATTATTTCATTTCAGAATTAAGTTCAACATTTAAAATCCGAAATAAAAAAGTACGCGCCAACTGCATGTAGACATTTCAAATTAAATACTTGCAGTTGTGATTATGGCTGCTATTGTTTCCATCTTCATCGCTTAGGAAAACTGCTCAATCGAGAAGATACTTCAAGTTAAATATCATTCTTTCGTATCGTTTGTAAGAACTTTATAGAATACTGGTAAATCTTTGAAATTGACGTGAAATGTAAGTATAAATTCTTTTAGGTTTTCCACAATCGTGTGAGATCCAACGGATTTTTTGAAGGTATGAAGGGTTCGCTTTCTATCCAATATTAAGGGATTAAATCGGATGTGCTGGATACGAAATATCTCTTTTGTTTTTAACAAACGGGATATTTTTTAAAGTAGGAACACGATTCGACGTGTTGATTTGAACAGCTGTTTCACTTTTCTGCTGTCGATGCAGACTGATCTGCATAATTACCATGTGTTCTGCATGTTTAGGCGATATCAGCTATAGTTGGCAGAAATTCTATGTTATGCATATTCTTTCCCTCCCGTCTTTCCTTACTTCGTTCCTTGCCTCTTTGACAGATCGACGGATTTATCTCTCATTTCGTCAGAGTAGATATATGGTCATGTAGATATCGCGCATTTGAGGTGAATAGGTCAAAGGTCAGATCCTCTTTGGCTCAAAATCTGGTATCAAAACTGAGGTCAGAAAGACGAAGGTCAACTTTATGGACAACGATGGAAATTATTGAAAACATTATGCTCTACCTTCAGTTCATGGATGCGGATTGGCACCAAACTTTGGAAATACCTCAATCTTATGGCGAACAAGAAACCTCGAGGTCGAAAGATCAACACCACTGTGGACTCTTGAAATCTTTGACTAACATGTCTATGTGTTAGGTAACAATTACAAGCGTCTGGTCCGTCATTCATAATTCAGTCGTCGTCCATTAGAGAATATCCGCGTCCATAATCCAAAGATCTATTCCATATTTCATATAACACTATTAGCACCAAATTCAAAAAGACAATCATAGTTTACATAAAAATAGGCTTGTTTCCTGAAAAAGAGAAGCGGTCAACAATTTTCAATGATGCCGGCAAGACATCATGATGTTCCAAAAATATCAAATCCGTATCGCTGATCAGTATTCTTAATCCATAATATTCGTTGTATATAACAAAATTGAGGTCAAAAGTTCAAGGAGGTCAGTGTTCATCAACAACTTATTGAAACATGAAAACCATGAAACGTGATGAATTGTGTCTTCATTCATCAAGACACCTGAGCACTTATCCAGAAATCTAACATCGCTTATGTGATACGAAACCAATTAAATTTTCATTGTCAACGCAAAGTACATGTGCCGCTAGGTGTGAAGTCCTATATGTAACCCGATACTCCGAATTAAAGCTGTGCCAACCCAGGGACCTCCAACTGGCGATTAAGTTGATATGTCATGTTACATTAGGGAGGGGACAGGCTAATTGAATTGTATAAAGATCCCCACCAGCCATTTAATTGTCATTGATTTTGGGGGCCTGCATTGCATCAAGGGATAGAAGTGAGATTTTATTGTCATGGATGTAGGGGGCCTACGTCATCAGGTTTCGGGATAATTAGATTTATTTATAAATGACATATCTCATAGTGTCAGCTGTTTTCGGTAAACTGTCAGTATTCTTGCAATAAGGTCTGAAGTGTTTAATGCGCATATACATGTAGATACGATCGGCGAATTTCAGGTGGGATGGTACAATGTATGAAAGTATATTCTGTAAACCGGTTGAATGTGGAGGTGTATTTGAACAACCAGGAATCGGTAAATAAACAATGCGCTGTGTCACACAACTGTGAATATGATAGGACATATGATAGGTGATATCTGTAAACCATCGATTGGAAACGGTCTGTATATATTTTGGGACACAAACATTTAACGCTTTACTTAATCACCTGGTTTTAAATTTAAACAAATTATCGAGACACCACGAAAGGTAAATACGGCAAATTGTATAAATACGGGAGCGCTGGTGACTTTCTCCAGTGCTAGAAACACCATCAGCGGAAGAGAGTTGAAGACTATCCAGAAGCAGAATGGCTTGCTCCTACGGTTTCATCGTTCTCTTGGTTATCTCTGTTTGGCTGGGGTCTTCTGATGGAAGGGTAAGATTTGATATTACATTGCTTTACAGCAATAATATTCGACGTTCAAGTTCTTAAAGGTTTTTGCTATCTAAATTATTGAATTCATGATTGAGGCCTATAGAATGTTGATGCTTTTTTGGCGGTAGAGGACAAAGGGGTTCTATGTGACTAAAACTTGATTTTTATGTTGTTGAGCATCACCAATGACGCATAACCTTCTCGAGAAGTCGTGTTGGTCCATCAGGGGCTGGGGTGACAGATTCGACGGAACATATCAGCTCTATTTACCTCAGAAATAAACCCTTACAAACATAAACGTGGGGATTGCGTAGGGAAAGTGTGGGGTATTGGTGGGCGCGTGGGGTTCGTGTGGGGCGAAGCGTGGTTTGGAACTTTCCTCGTGGGGATAACGTAGGGTTTGTGTGGGGCAGCTGTCCACGGTTATGCAATTTAGCATAAATATGGGGATTATGTAGGGTGGATGTGGGGATTATGACGGGTGAATGGGCGACAGTTCTGAGAATTCAAAGTCCGCGTGGGGATGATGTAGGGCATACGTGGGGTTGGTGTAGGTAAAATGAACTTCAGAGTTAATCGACTGAGTTGTTTGTAGGGATTAGGTGGGGTGGACTTTTTTCAGCGCTCGTAGACAAAGTCCAATGTAGGGAATGTGCCGGGCTGTGCTGACAGTTTAAGTCCGGCGTGGGGATGATGTAGGGCAAAATGCTCGCCGTGTTCATAGCTTAAGATAAACGTGGGGATTTTGTTGGGCAAGCATTCTTCCATGCATAGCCTAAGACGATAGTGGGGTTGAAGTGGGGCGATATTTTATTTGCAAATATAGTGTGAGATAAATGTGGGGATCATGCAGGCAGGCTGTGAACTCTGTTTTCTTAAAACGGTAAAGATTTTGGGCCAGTTTCAGTTCAGTCGCGTCGAAAAGACGGATCCGCCACCCCACAGTCAGAAAAAAGATGATGGGCCATCACCTTTTCGGGGTGATGGGATTTGGTCATCACCCATTTAAAGTGATGAGAAAAGGTGACGACAAAATCCATCACCCTAAAAAGGTGATGAAACCAGGCCATCACCATAAAAGGGTGATGAGATCCAGTCATCACCCTTTTAGGGTGATGAACGACGACTGGCCATCCTTGGTCATCACCATAAAAAGGTGATGAAATCTCATCACCTTTTTAGGGTGATGACAGATGAGTGGTCAGACAAGATCATCACCTTGATAAACAGCTATATCCAAATAAATATTGGTTTCTTAAAATATATTTACCTCCGCAAAATTTCTGTAATATATCAGTTTCATTATACTGTAAATTGATATAATTTGTAATTTTACCCATATTAAAATGAATGGCTCGACAGACGTAATAGGTATAAAAAGATTATTTTTTCATGCACTTGCATTACTAATGGAAAATTTATTTACCCCTCACCAGAAAGATAAAGATTGACTTGGAAAGTCTATCTAACGAATGAAGAGAAATGACGTCAGAACAATTTTGAATGTTAGCGAAATTATGTTCTTTTGGTGGAGACACGGTTGACTGCACATCTATACCGTTGTCTCTGATTGGGTGGAAGCTAATAGGCTGAGGGGCGATCGCTGGCAGACACATCGAGCATGCCAGTAAATTCTGACTGGATTTTCTCGCTATATTATTTTTATATATATATTATGTAAGACCATCTAATTTACAGAATTTTGAACACTTTTTTTCTTAATTCAGAAAGTATCTCCAGAATTTCCGGCTGCAACGCCTGAAATGGCTGTATGGCCTGAGTATTCAGGAGGAATCCCGCATTCATTTTAAGAGTACCCTGTCAAAATGTTGCTTCAGTTACATTATACTTTCTGGCCATCCAGTAATATGTAATTAGTGTTGGGGAACACATTCATAAGTGCACATGCATTGTCATTTTTACAAAATACATGAGGACACCTTGAACTTTGAAAATTACTGAATTAGGTCTCTGATAAAAAAACAACACGGTCGAAACCCCAGCCTCTGTCATATTGTATCCTGATGTCGACATAGGGCGATATATTCCGCATTTGAATTCTATTTCAAATAATGATTTATTCAATGTAATAATGTCATGTAATACAACACGTTGTCTGTGCTGTAGCTGCGTATATTTGTGCAATAAACTTGAACTCTGAACTCTGTCAAACGGAGTTATCTCCCTTCGCTCCATTCTGTGTGTGGCTATAGAGGGCGCTGCTGTCATTCGATTCAGTTATAACGGTAACATGGCCGACACTGAGGAAAACTCTACTAAATCAGCAGATTAAGAGTATAGCTGGTGCTTGGGAGACATAATTCTACTATAGGTAAGTGATTTGTCGATAAATAAATCAACTTTGCACGGATTAATCACTCAATTATCCAAAATGGATAAAACGAAGTTCGTGTTGGAAACTGGGGTCACACTGAACTAGCCACATATATGCAACTCAGTGTATGAAGCCACGACTCAGTTGCACATCCTTACTAGAGCAGACATCAGTATCGTCCTTTTCTTCGTGGCCAAACATGACAAAATGTACAATTGACTAGCCTATGGCATTTAACGGGTTGTAAACATGTCAAATATACTTCTCTCCCCCTACACAAAGTATCTGGCTCATTCCTGCAGCGCAAGTACACGTAAATAGCACCAACTCATATCACTAGGCCTATCTTCCTATCACGTTCAAATGTTGAAAATGGCAGAAGTGCAAGAAACGCTCCAATGCGCATGCACCCCTTTAAATTGGAAATAACACTACACTTTACGATATGTCGTAAACAAGAAAGCATCATCAGCTGCTGGAGTAACCGAGATGAAGGTTGACCACGTGCGTTAGGCCCCGCCCACTAGCTGATGACGCCTTCTTCTTTACGACATATCGTAAAGTGTTAGTGTTATTAGCGGTGCATGCACATTGGAGCGTTTCATGCACTTCTGCCATTTTCAACATTTGACCGTGATAGGAAGATAGTGATATGAGTTGGTGCTATTTACATGTACTTGCTCTGCAAGAATGAGCCACATACTTTGTGTCGGGGGAGAGAAGTATAGTTGACATGTTTACAACCCATTAAATGCCATAGTCAATTGTACATTTTGTCATGTTTGCCACGAAGAAAAGGACGATACTGATGTCTGCCCTAGTAAGGATGTACAACTCAGTCGTGGCTACATACACTGAGTTACATATATGTGGCTAACACTGACCCTACAGCGATTTAGCAGGTGGGGGAAATGTTGAAATTGGCCTGATTCTGGCCAAAAGCCGCCAAATTTGGGTAAATGACGTTATGAATCCTCACCTCAATTAGGCTGAATTAATCGTAACCCAAAGTGAACATTTTTTTACAATACACGACTCCGCGACTCCACGGTTCCGCGGCTGAGTGACCCACTTTCGAGTGGAACGTAAACAAAGCCACGTGCCGCGCTACAGCATTGCTGAGATGGGAGAATCGAGGTATTTTAAATAGCTGTTGTGTGCAAGATTAAAGATCTCTTGGACTCGTACATGCGACGTTTTCTTCTTTGATGTTACCAGAAGTAATCTGTTTGTCTAGAAATCATTACACTTAAGCCACTTAGAGTGAAAATATGACTTTTTCATCACGGTTTATCGTGGTGTTGTGGTTGTATACACGTATGTATATGATATATTTCTAACCACAATAAACAATTGATACGACATTTAATCACCAGAATATATATATATATTTAAAATAAATATAAGGTTAGTAGATATTGCCTTGCCACCAACTCCTCAAACGAGCCGTCTGAAGACTTTCCTCGAATTTCGAGGTAATTTTTGACAATCTAATTAAAATTGAATCCTATCTGCTCCCGGACCCCATTTGGATACTGTCGCTTGTAGGATCTAACAGGCTTGCAGTAACTCGCGTGTTAACCAATCCGGAGAACGCTTCATAGTGCTTTGAAGGGAACATTGATGACAAAGAATTTTTGGTTTGTTCAGCCGAATTAGCCGGCTCGCTGACGGGGTGTCTTTTCATGTTGCCGCGGTCCCGACATTGTGCCGCCATAATATGGACTGATCTTTGGTGTAAGCATTGGGGTAAATGGATACAGTGAACCTATCTCCCCTCCCCGACTGCAAATGGATGAGTCCAGATGCGACCATGATCAGTGAACCTATCTCCCCTCCCCGACTGCAAATGGATGAGTCCAGATGCGACCATGATCAGTGAACCTATCTCCCCTCCCCAACTGCAAATGGATGAGTCCAGATGCGACCATGATCTAGTAATGCTATTAAATATCCATGGTATGGGCGCTCAAAACACCAAATTCAATTGAAATACGTAAGATCGTTATAGCGACATGTACGATTGGGGAGCATTGATAGGATATTAATTTATTAAGATTGAATTTTTGAGTGCCAGCGGCGACCATAAAGTAAATTTTTCATGGGACATGTCATCCAGGTTATGGCCGTCTTCGGGGTCCGCGAGAAGTTTGCGTTTATCCTTGCCTTTTCCTTTATTTGAGCCATTATTTACACCTTTCGGCATGTTTGATTAGCCTGGGTCACATGCTTTCTTGTCAGTGTTTACGTTCCACTGACACAGAGCCTCGCTCTGGATATGACCCAGTTTACCTAATATGGCGAGACTGTGGAGTCGTGTATGATAAATATCTCAAATTGTGAACTGACCACTTTTGGCGCTAAAATAGGGGACATGCTTTCTCCGATACCATACAATTTATGACGAACATTTGCTTATGAATTATGCAGGAAAGTGGAATATGTAATTGTCTCGCAAAAAAATGATAAATCCGGTTGATACAACTTTCCCGTTTATAAGTTTTCGATAGAAAAACATATTTCGCTCACGTTCATACCTGTTGCTGTTGTTGTTACCGCCATGTTCTGGTCGAAGTCGAGGCCAAGAGGCTCAACTAATTGATCATTTTTTTTTAAATATCATATTCGAAAAGCAGCATAAGGGGAGGTAATCCTGTGGAGAGCTCATTTGGTAATGGAATTGAATTGAATTTTATTCTCTCAATCTTGTCCTCTCGCGTATTACTCATATTTTATGAACTATCGATTAATTTCGCCTGGTAGTTCCAAAATGAGGCAAACAAAGATGGCGCCAAACACGCTGTCGTTTTGGAGAACAGTTTGACTTTGAAAAATTACTATAAAATGGTACGTAATCTACATGTCTTGTGTTTATTTTTGTTATTGACAACATACTCCATCTTCCCACAAACTTCACTGACAGGATAGAAATATGAATTTTACAGCTTTCTAGAGAGGAGGTCCTGGACAAATGCGCTGAATATGATCATCTTTCAAAGTCGTGGTCTTTGGATGAACGGGAGGAAACACTTTGGGTTACGATTAATTCAGCCTAATTGGGGTGAGGATTCATGACGTCATTCATCCAAATTGTATATACTAGGCCCATGACGTCAAGGAAATGAGATGCCCTATTAAATTCGGTTAATTTAATTCAAAGACGATTATAGGTAAGGCCAAACAAAATAACATGTGTGTTTACTGTTACATGCATTTTGAAAATAGGGAAGATAGGTAGGCATTTTTCTTTTATTTACTCCAAAATTTTATGACATATTTTTTTAGGGTAGGTAGGCACATTGCAAAAAATTAGCTCAATTTTTTTTTTCCATATATTTAGGTTGAATATTCCTTCAAATGTTCATGTTATCATCATCGATTAAACCGGATTAACTCTTGGGGTTTCCCATTTTGGTAGTATCCCTAACCAGTTCATGCAGTAACAATAATTTGCTACAGAATGTATACTGCCCTGATTGAGTTTTATCTAATATAAATAACTGTGTTTGTATTTCAATGATCTATAGGAACAGGCAAATACTGGACCCCACTCATTGTGTGAATTGGTAACAGGGTAATGGATTAGATTGGCTTGTGGACCTCATGTGAATACCAGTTATCCTCTCTTACAAGGAAAGGAAGTTACACCTGGAGGTGAGGAAATCTTATAATCACTGCATGTCTGAGAAAAACTGTGATATCCTGTTCATTTCTAAGAGCTGGGATGTCCCACCAGTTGTGGGGAAAGGGGTGCCAAACCAGTTATTTGTAGCTTATTTTGGGGAACATCTAAAGTGATGTCCCCCGATTTTTTTCTTTTGCTATTTACCGGGCATGTTCCAGGGCCAGCCCCTTGTCTTACTGTACATTAAGGGTTAAGAGTTTCAAAGTTGGTTCAAATATGTTCCCAGTAACAGATTCATATTGCCTTCTGATGAAATGTATTATAATACTTTTTTTATTGTCTTTTAAGGTGGCTATGTATGGTAAAACAGGTCCCTGTTTGTACTGCAGTCTTCACGAATAGTGATGATGGAAAAAAAATCACAAGGTTGTATTTTCTGGAGAAACAGTATGGCAACAAACTTCTCCCAACCCAGACCAATGTAGACGCACCTCTCCCAGGCTTTGTGTCACAGGAACTGGCTGAGGGACATAGTGTAAGTTGAAGTAAATTATTCATATCTGTTAGGAGAACATGGAACACATCAGTTCCACATCGCCAAGGTTGGCGGCTGCCACCCCCCTATGAAGGGGAATACAGAAATCACTTTTATAGGACTATTGCCTAACTGTACCGTGGATGATATCTTAGCTGCTATTTGATCAAAACATACATGAAGATGCTTAGTACCTTACTGATGTGCGCTGTCACATTCTTTTGCCTGTCACGATGATTCTCCCAGAGTTATGGCCCTTCAATATATGCTTATCCAGTCCATATCCTGGCTACTAATGACAGGACAAGTTTGAGTACCAGTATGCTGTGAATGTACACTGCGAGGTTCTATTAAGGCCTAAACAAAATCCTGTGCTTCCGGTAACATGCATCAGAAAAATAGGGTAGGTAGGTAGGGAATTTATTTATTTATTTATTTTTTTTTATATGGGGGCTAATGGAATAAGCATTATTTTACGCTGTTCTTTGTACTACACAACCAGAAAGAGTTCCATTTTAAACTAATGACATTCATGCATAAATGTTTATGAGTTAAATATTGTGTAAATATATACATAAGTGTTTGAGTTAATTATTTCACTTCTGTCAAATAAGACCATGGCCTAAAAAAATTGAGGTAAAAAAAGAAATCCATTCATCCTCTAGTTGATGTGAACCCAATACGCAATTTTATTGTTTTACGAAAAATTCAGTTCGAAATTTCGGCAACAACGTATAGAATAGATCGTCTACGGCACTGGCTGCCTGCAGTGCCCCGTGCAGAACATGTGCCACGTGGTTCAGCGTAGGCAAGTCGCGTTATGAAACTGCCACGAACAGGCAGCAGTTGGTAGTATTCCTTCATCCCCATTTGTCTTTACTTATCACGAGATCAGGAGAATGCCCAATTTGTCTTTACTTATCAGGAGAACGAGCATCAATCGATCAAATTCAACAATGGCAAAATCGTCGGACAGTGGTCTTTTTGCATTATGTTGTGGTTGTTGCTTCACGGGAGAGTTCGCTGGAGAATCGGGAACCCTCGTGCCAGCAGTAATCGCACTATGGGTGACGGAGTCCGATTTCGTGAATTCCCAGAATGCAAAAAAAACATGGCGCTGGTTATGAACCAGCTATGAAGTCGGACGAGAGATGCCGGACGAGGATGGTTTTGAAATAAACGTAAGTCTACAGTATGTCGATCAAAAGGCTATCCAAGCATTGGCCCGCCTATATTATTGGATATATATTGTAACTTGATCCGTCTCAATCTCCCGTCTACCCGTCTTTTTTGGCCATTTGCGAGAATTACCCGTCAGAAAAAAAGAAACAAAAATATTAGGGTCGGCAGATAAATCTAGGGTCGGTCGGGTTACCGGAAACACAGGCCTTTTATTTACACCTAACTTCTCCTTTCAATGATCTCCCACCGAGTTATGAGTCTTTAGCGACAACATGTAAACTGCTGCATTGTTGTCTGGACTGTATCTTCCTTATTAGTTGGTCAAGGAGTCTTAACTTACACGAAGATGCTCAGATATCATTCAATTGTTCCATAGAAAGTTGGAAAACATCACTGATATACCAGGAAACTTTAATTTATGCAAAATCATGAGTGATACATATCGCTGATACCATACCATTCAACTGTGTTGGGATACATCATTGATGAATCAAGAGACTTTCAAATCGGGCAGAAACCTTGGTGACCATCTTTAATCATGTAAATCATTAATAATACCTACTATTCAATTGTTCAATACGAAAGTTCTCGTTACCAGCATGCCGTGAGAATGATAATTCCTAGGCAAGCTTAACTTGCATCACACATGCATAGTGCCAGGGCCATAGAAAGCCTCATGCAAGATCATTAATGATCCATATCTCGAATACCATCAAACTGCTCACTATGAATCAGGTTTCTGTGGCCTGATAACTTGGAGTTATCGAAGAATCGAGAGGTTTTCAGATGCATAGCTTCGTATATACATTTGAAAAAATATGACTTGTTCTTTGATAGATCTGTATATCTCGAACCCTATGCTGTTAGTTATATGAACATAAATGGTCTGATCAGTGATGAGAGTGATCTGAATTTATTGTGATTTGTTTTAGCCAGTTTTGTAGTGGTCAATGTTTGACTGCCATTATCATGGAACTGGAATATCTGTATGCTCAACCATATTTGTTTCCTGTATTAATTTATTACGATAGCTCGGGCATTCAGAATATACTAATCGTTTTTCATTGTTTGACTTCCAGGTTATGTTTGCAACCAGTTCAAGGGCACACCGTGGTCCAAAGTAAGGAGAGGCATCACTCAGAAATGCCATGGTGCAGCAAGGTCAGGTAGAATCCGCCAGAAAACACCAATGAAGAAGCATGATCTCCACATGTCAGAAGAGCTGGTGGACTCTTTCTTCAGCTTCACCCTCATCTCAGATCTGCCATCGATTCGTCATCCTCTGACGATGACGACAGTCTCCCAAGGAATGCTAAAGGCCATCCCACAACAGGTGGGAAAAGACCAAGACAGATTTTTTTAAACCTTTGAGGGATGAAAAAGCATTCTACTTGACACAGACTTTCAATGTGCTTCCCATTTTGTGCTCAAGTGTTTTCAGACATGGTACAATGTATATTTTATGCGGTTGAAGAATAAAAGGTGAAATACGCATGGATTTTGCTTCTGCTGGTGGTTATTTTAAGGGCTGGATGATATTGCAGGAAGAATCCGGACAGACTAGACAGTCTGCACAAATGACATGCCCTTTCAGGTAGAAGATGCCCCCTCCCCACACCCCAGGAATTCCATACAGATGGTGTTTTGTGCACCCTGTTCCGTAATTTCCCCATTTGTGGGGATACTGCAGAATGCTCTGCCCAATTCATTCCTCACTCCCAAATAACTACCCCGAAAATAACCCATTGTTGGTACATTCGGGGGCGGCAACCCCACGCCATCCCCACACGTGGGGATATTGTAGGGTTACTGTGGGGATGTTGCCCCATATTGGAATTATTGTGGGCATATTGTGGGATTTTCTCTCCCATATTGGAATTACTGCCCGCAGATTCCCCACCTGGGGATATTGTGGGGTTTTCTCTCCCATGCTGCAATTACTGCCCCGCAGATTCCCCACTTGGGGATATTGTGGGGTTTTCTACCCCGCAGATTCCCCACTTGGGGATTTTGTGGGGTTTTCCGTCACATGCTGGAATTACTGCCCCGCAGATTCCCCATGTGGGGATGTTGTGGGCTTTTCTGCCCCGCAGATTCCCCACGTGGGGATATTGTGGGGTTTTCTGTACCATGCTGGACTTACAGCAGGAATATTGTGGGTCTATCCCATACCAGCTTTAAATATAGTTCCCCGCATCATCCCCACATGTAGGGAACACGTGGGGCTGAGGTTGGGATAGTGCGGGGATTTAATTCAGCTAAGCAGCATTAAGAAACTCCTTTTCCATGACTAAGTCCAATGTGGGGATTTTACCAAATCCCTACACATTCCCACATTGGTTGTCCTACACATTCCCCACATGATCCCTACAGAGCTTGCCCGACATAAACCCCACAAATTCCCCAGCTTATTGGTTTGTAAGAGAAGAACGAGGAAGGGGCTATAAATTGCCCAATTACACACCAGCTGATACGAGTCTACCAATGTAGACCCGTGGCAGCAGGCCGAAGGTCTAAACTGGTGTTCACTGGTGTTTTTCGGGATTTTCAGCACCGCCTTCGACCCAGCATGGACACGGACTGTGGGTATGTTCGAATAAGCTTACACTTGAACTTTGTGATCACCACGTAACGCTTGTCAGATTGCGAGATCCGGTATAAGTTAAAATACAACCATCAGGCCCGACATTTACTGGACAGCCGTCGCTCACATTTTCTCGAGTCGGGGCGAAAAATATCCATAAATATTCCGTTGTAATCTACTAGAAAGCTTTAACTGAGATGGTTACAAAATCAACTACACAAAAAGTTATATCTACCATTCATTTTCTGTAGTACGAAATGCTTGCGATGGCAGCTCAAATGTATGGGGAATGTATGGTATATGTTTATAGCAAATATTTCTCATATATTGAACGATCTTCGTCAGCATTTTCCACTACAATAAATGTCTGGTAAATTATCAGCTTTATATTAACAACCTGTAACTTTATAAATTATATTATTTTGTACTGATCCACCAAACGGAATTTCGAATTATATTTTAATAATGGCAAATCACTGCATATAGATATATAGGATATACGTGTATTTCAATATATTCTGAAACTTTACATTCCCAGATAGAGTTTCTAGTTACATCAGATGGAACCAAAACAAATATAATGATCGTCTTGCCATAAGCTATTTGTGGATGCATAATTCTATAAATTCATTATTATTCACCTCTACGACTGGCAATTTGATGCTATATCCTTGGCATATGGTATATTATCCATGAGATCATGACTAATATTACCAATATTAAAATGGTAAACAATAAAAAATTTCCCATCTCGGCAAACCATGGCCGCTACACGGATAAATTTCCAAATCCCAGCGATTGCACAAGAGATACAATCGTAACTAACAGAGATACAGTGCATGTTTGGAAAGCCTAGTATGGACTACAAAAAAATAACAGTATATAGGCATCCAATCTGATATCCTATCGCTGCTTACAAACAAGATGTATTAGATGCAATTAGATCCACAGGAAAACAAGTCGTGACGCACTACTTTATTACGGGCGATGGTCGTCTGAAGGATGCCAGATCCATAAATCACAACAGAATATGTCACAGTCCAAACTTCAAGCTTTGCCTTACAGGTACATTATTCACCGGCCAGATGTTCTGTAATTTTACACTGGCTGATCTTCGATGTAGGCTGCAAAGTTAATAGTTTATACCGATGATATTATATTGGTTGTATTTCCACAGCCTCGAGAGATCGGTGATGCTCCCATACAAAGGCAATCAACAGGTGAGATTAACGTTATAGGTACATAGTTTTATGCGAATGAATTTCGCCAATCCAAACAAATCTATCTCCTTGAATACGAATCTTACCGATACCATACACTTCTAGAAATATTGGTTCTTTTGATTAGTTGCTTATTATAAAGTTTGATTCTACATGGAACCAATGATGGTTCATTTAATTTTTTTTCATAGTGTTCTTTATTGCAATTGGTTCTTTATTTTGGTACCAAATGAGTACCTCTTGAATGTTGCTCATCTTCTGCTACACATACACACAAAAAATACAAACAATCCAGAGAAAAACGTAATCTGATGAAGCACACCGTAAAAAGAATCAACATGAACAAAAAAGAAATTCCTCATAGAGCAAAGTTTTCTGACGAACCAAAAAACAAGAACGAAGATTTCCATCAGTGGAAGTGTTGTATCTATCCCTTGAACACATTTCCGTGTTAGTAATTAAGAACATTTACAACCTGTTATCTTGATTGATTATCATAACAAAATGCCCACACGGACAATAAAATGGAATATTTCAGGGAATTTATATCGATTAATCTTATGGGTTGATATAGATCGACGCTCTTCTATCCTGACAACTAAGTTTGTTTATGTAACAGTTTTGCAATGATGTTAATATTAGACTGGGAATCAAGTTTTTCACGCTCCAGGACATTTTATGCCACAGAATTAAAACCAGTGATGCAGAATCAGATATTTTGATATCTCTGATTGGCATTCTGACCTTACCAAAATCTCTGTGTATGGACTAAATTAACCGCTCCGCCAAGAAGAGTTCCTATTTCACTGCACAGCATCACAAACATGCGTTTTTGAACTTGTCACTCTCAAGACCGCGGACTGTATAGACAGCACTTGTGTTCTTACCGTATTTTATTCGACATTTATAGGCGGGAACTTCACCGGCGGGAACTTCACGACCTCGAACCCCAACGTTACAGGCGGGAACTTCAGTACTCCCACCTGGAACTTCACCACTACAATCGGGAACTTTAGCACGCCAAACTGGAACTTCACCACACAAAGCCGGAACTTCAGTACTCCAAGCGGAAACTTCAGCACTCCTAGCGGGAACTTCAGCACTCCAAGCTGGAACTTCACCACCAGCGGGAACTTCACGACCTCGAACCCCAACGTTACAGGCGGGAACTTCAGTACTCCAAGCTGGAACTTCACTACAATCGGGAACTTCAGCAGGCCAAACTGGAACTTCACCACACAAAGCCGGAACTTCAGTACTCCAAGCGGGAACTTCAGCACTCCAAGCTGGAACTTCACTACTTCCAGCGGGAACTTCAGCACTCCGGGTGGGAATTCAAGCAACACAACCGGTCCATGGACGAGGCGCAATTCTGGCTAGTAAGTACTCCGTCACATGAAGCAGTGTACTTCTAATGTATTGAATATAACATAGATATTAACATAACTAGCCGAAGAATATTTTTACGATCAACAAGATGTCATGATAGCAATCGTCTTATCCGACATTCAATATTCAGGCATCGTCCAAAAAAGAATTCTTACAAAAGAGAACACTTTACAATGATATAAAGACACCATCAGCACCTAGCACACGATGCTAGGGGTCGTGTGGTCATATCATCCAAGTTGCCACATGAACAGGTACAATAAAAGCGTACCTGAGATACAACACATATCATGAATCGTTAGATTCTTGGTATGTGCTTTAGAATAGGTTAACCGGAAGACTATACTGTGAAGTCATATGGCTCTGTCAGTATGTCGGCACCTCTTCCCACTTCCCTTATATGTGTTGTAATCATGAGGTTCGATACATAAAATCCTAATCAATGATCATGATTCTTTATCCAAATGAATTTCCAAGTTATTTTCCAGAGTGTGAATGTGACTGTTCACTTGAACACCATGGGGATATAGAACAAATGATATTCAAACGACCAGCTGAATCAGGTGTTAAACCATAATTCTCTCTCTCTCCCTCTCTCCTATTCAAACGTCCCATAGCCCCGGGTTAAGCGGGCTTAGACACAAGTTACGAAACGTAGCGCCAGAAGTCTTGCACGCTACTATCGTATTGTGCCGCCAGTATACGATATGTATCGAGAATTCGCTGAATGGTAGGCAGAATTCGGCTTTATAGTGCGATATTTCTTTCATTTAAAGCATATATCGGAAGTATAATCAATTATCAGAAAGGATGAGGTGGCTATAGTTTAACTGGTAGTTTGTTATTTTGTTGATGATCATACTGTTTTTATAGCAAACTCTATTTTTCTGATTGCATACTATTAGCAAAGCGAGGATTAACGTGGGATTAAGAAAAGTAGAATACGGGGTTCTTTATTACGTAATAGCGGGCCCGTGTATTTAGTTGACGAGCAGGTATCTACAGGATCCTTCCTGGTTGTTACTTCCGTTAATAGGATGGAAATTCGTTTGAAAAGAAAACATTGAATTAATTAATAAATATATTGAATATGAATTAAATCTAGATTATTCAATCCTGGCTCACCCCAGGTATTCATGTTATCTGTTTTGTAATCATTGAATGAAACTCGCAAACACACCAGACGTAAGAAGGCAATGAGGATAAAAACATATGAATAAATAGCGTTAACATTTTCTGGTGGTGAAATTATTATAGGCAGTCGGTGAGTGAGTGAATATCTCGTGTCAATAATCGAAGACTTCTTCGCGTGACACTAGATTAGTATCAAATCCACACAGATATAAAGCCAAATTAAGCATAATCATGGTCTAGATTATGTTTCAACGCTATATACAGTTAAGACATGCTGTTCATATCCTCAAATCCATATCAACGAGAACTATTCTTCATCCAATGAGTTCTCATGTCGTAATAATTTCTTCCCTACACACTCAATATGGGATCTACGCCTCAGATGAGAAGAACATATCGGGAATTTGTGCTGATAATTGGCCGTAAAAAATAGTCTCTCCGATGCACACGAGGCTGACGCTAAGAGGACTATCTCAACAGTTGCCATTGCTATTGATTATCTGACATATATACATATAATTATTACGTGTTTATACATATAATTATTACGTATTTATACCCGAAATATTCCATCCATAGGCTGATAAATCTCTCCGGTAGATCCCAGTGTGTAACTTAATACAATAATACCATGTCCTGTTCTACCGACATAACCTGTGAAGTTCCCCAACATGTCCAAGGATCAATCCTCGGACCATTACATTTCTTGCTTTTTATTAACGACATAAATACTGCAACCGACTTGTTAAAGATTATCCTCTGTGCTGACGACACTAGTGCTGTACACTCGGCCAAAAGCAGGTCTGATGCTGTTAATGTTATGTCTCAGGAAATGGACAAACTGTATACTTGGTTTTGTTCTAATCGCTTGTCACTGAACATTAAGAAAACAAAATACATGGTGATCAGCCCAAACTTAAAAGAAACACGTAAGATACTCGACTCAACTGTTTATTTCCAGCCAAACACTTGAACTAGTTAACAATTTCAAATTCCTAAGCTGGGCAACTCACACTGATTACACTTGTAAACAGTTGCTGGAAGTATTGGAGTTATTAATAATATCAAACGCTCTGTGATTAAAAAAGACACTCTATTTTGTGTTACTTCATTGTATTTCCGTACTTATCATGCTGTAACGTTCTCTGGGGTAACACTTATACCACTCATTTAAATTCGCTAATTACACCCCAGAAGCGTGCAAAACGGATAGTAACCTTATTCAGTAAGCGTGAACACAGGAAACCCATCTTTGCCCAATTACAATTACAACACATATAAGGGAAGTGGGAAGAGGTGCCGACATACTGACAGAGCCACATGACTTCACAGTATAGTCTTCTGGTTAACCTAATCTACAAGTCTTACCTTTGCTTAATAAATAGAACCTTTATCTATCTTTAAATTTAGTCAAAAAATTCTTTATTCTATTCCATCCATAGACTGATAAATCTCTCCGGTAGATCCCAGTGTGTAACTTAATACAATAATACCATGTCCTCTTCTACCGACATAACGAACTTACACCTTGCCTCTGTCGGAACTATTTTACACATTTAGCTTCAGTCCGTTGTTATGAGACAAGGGAGAGTCATATAAATTTGTATATGGCTTTTTATCGATCTAACATCTATAATAATATTATAGTTTTCGGACCTCGGGAATGGAACAACCTCCCGGTACTGCTCAAACCAATTCCATCATCTTCGCTCTTTAAAACTAAGCTGAAAACTCACCAAATACAAATTTAACCTATTTATATATAGTTCACCAACTATATTAAACTGGTCATCTTTAAGAACATATCTATTTATTGGAATGGGACAAGCCCTCTGGGGGTTTATTCCGGCCTTTACATATTGTTAGCACTGTCCTACGTAAAGTTATATGTATTTATATGGTGAATATAATATCTATCTATCTATCTGCACATTACCTGTCGTTAACATCGTATAAGTGATCTTGTTATTAATCGATCCTAATTTTACTTCAGGATGGACAAACTCTCTCATCAGGACTGACGCTCGGAGACGACGACACAGGAAGAAAATGAGATGTATTCCTTCAAATTAATATCAATCGCGGTTTAAATTTTCAAATCGAATGAAATAAGCAGACAGAGTTTCAAGATACAATGATTAATCAATCTTTTCCTAGTTAATAATGGACATATATTCCGGAAAAGACTTGGAAAGAATATTGATGGCTCTGACATCAAACATACTGATCAATATCAGAAACATTCCTGAAGTGCGGAAATTTTGTTACCATCTGATTGGTGTTAATAAATTATACTGAGATAGGAGTAATAACTGTTGGATATAGTTGGAATATTACATCAATTCAGCTCTTATTTCTTGCAATAAAGCGATGCATTCTTAATAGCCAAACCGGTCTTGTACAATTATTGTAGTGTTATCCAGTTCTGGGCTTATCATTCTCGTTACACGGTATTACACAGTAACTACGATGGAAACTACATTTTCCGTCACCGGATGAGGGTGTTGCATCAGAAGGGGGTTTATGTGTCTGATATGTACAAGTGCTTCGTTCAGTGCTTGACAAAATCAATGTTGACATTTGAGGCACGTTTTATTTTATACTGCTTTTGGTTAAGAAGTAGGGGTGGGGAAAGAAACAATGAAATCATTGAATACAAACAAAATTAAATATGCATTCAAGCCAAGAAAAGATACGAATCTGAATAATATCTGAGAACAGTTTGCTCTTCCTTCCAAAATAACGTTCCGGATTAGGTTCACGATAGCTCGAGCGTTCAGCAGAAGTCAATGTTGTCCGCCGTCTATGATTCATAAGTCCGGGAAGAACTGCTTGAGATTTTCACTCATGCCTCGTTAAGTACAAGAAAAGCAGATCAACATTTCCGCTGTTTCGTTGTATTTACCGCGGTCCAGTCGCGGATAAATGAAAAAAAGTATATGAAGAATGAATGAACGGTAATCGAATTGACTGGGACTTTAGATATTGTAGGTCAATAAGGGAATTGCTTGTATTGGAATTCACTAGCAGTTACATTTCAACACAGAAAAAAGGGATTGCTCGTCGAATGAAAGGAAAACTGTCGAATGCAGAGAAAGCCATACGGCGGAGCGACATACACAAGATTTCAGCCCTATAGACACACTGTTAAAGGGAAGACAAGACGGTCGTGATAGGCTATACAACAAGTCACATGACTGACCTGTGGATTTAGTCACGAATCCGTTATTTTTTTATTTGAGCTATTTGTCACTCTCATTTTATTATATGTACAGTTGGGAATAAAACACATAAAAAAATGATGTTATATGAAAATTATTCTGCTACGTCAACAATTAATCACCAAAAACTAATCCAAACCTCCACTTTGTAGAGATACTAGCGGCAGATATTTATTACAGTCATCATCGAATTATCAGATAAGTCAAATCTGTCTGATATTGTAACCTAGAAATTATAGAGTGAAGGGCTGGGTCAATTCTGGGTTATCGCCCTTCTGGGTTATCGATGGAAAGCTCAGCCACGCCCATCCACAGGGTCATGTGTTCCAAGGCTACTGAAATTGCAACCAGATTGTGCCAGACGGCGGCCACGTCGAATTCTGGAAGAAAAATGTGGAAACAAAATATATGAATATATATTGTTCATCTCTATAATAAAAACTTTGTATGTGTTAACCACGAATACGAAAGAAAGTGACCACATTAGTTCTCACGCCAACAAGATTCCGAGCCATTCTTCGATTTTGACCTGCTGTAAACCCATTGCGTTTCCCTTTTAGACCGGGGTCTGAATGTGAACACTGAACTGGAGGATCTATTCGATTTTAAAAAACTGAAACCGACCAAGCAGGCACTCGTTTGATCAACTTCAGGCACTTTTTCACACAGGTACTCGCACCTACCGTGTTCGCTACAGTCGACAGACCAACACTCTACATCGGAATGGTCCACCATCATTGATCCAGAAATTCGCCAAATTATCGCCTCTCGAGTCGTTCGCATTCAGCCCCCATTAAACGAACATCTGTTCTACGTACTGTCTGTAGCGCTCTGGTATATTCCAAAATTCGCACGTCTGGCTATAAAAACACGTTTGCCTAACGTTTTGGGGTACAAAGAAATAAAATTGTCCACTTTTGGCGAGCAGGCAAATACTTCCATCGGAAATCACCTCCGCTAGCGGATATTTTGGCGCTTAAAAATTTGTCGGCAATTTCAGTGGCTCAGTTTTCATAGCACCGCCGTTGACCAAAAATATAACGCGGCAACGTTTTCACCATCCCAGCTCTCCTGCCATATATTTTTGACTACTGGCGGTGAGAGACATGCGATGATTGAGCCTATGAAATTGTCGGAAATTTGTGTCCGTTAACATATCTGCTCGCGGAGTGAATTTCCGGTGACAGAGATAGCATGCTCGCCGAAAGTGGACAATTCAAATGGATTTTTACCCTAAAAAGTCAGACAAACGTGTGTTTATAGCCACACGTGGGACGTTTGGAATAAACCAGAGCGCTACAAACAATAAGGAGGACAGATGGTGGTTTTATTGGGGCTGAATGTGGACGACTCAACAGGCGGCTGAATTTGGCGGAATTTCGGGATCAAAGATAGCGGATCTTTATGTATCTAGAGAGGATTACCTGTGGGTTGACTCTGGGTCGACGCCTGACGTCCCAAATCCTTGACCTTGATACAAAATTGACCAACTCATTCAAGGGAAGTCATTTTCCTGGCAAGACCTTCACCAATCTGTGAGCGACGCCCCTTAGTAATCGCTGAAAGCCTACTGTATTGAAAATGCTAAGCATATTTGGGATGTGGGTTTATGCGATGGGTTGATTGAAATTGGAAATTTCCACATAAGGATTGAGTTGGTTAAATCGTTGTGAATGTTAGATAGAGATGTGGATTAGAGGAATTTCGAAAGTTACTATAGGAGAAGTAACACAATCTCTAAAATTACGCAACAGAATTTTTCTCACTGGTATGCATTTCTAATAGGAATCAGGAACAACATACTAAAAGTCTACCATAATCTATTTGGTGGAGATACGACTTTCTTTGAAAACAAAGATACGCCATTTTATAATACATAGAAGTCCATTATGCCTCATATAAGCAAAGTGGAATATTGTTTTTTCCGTGAATAAGGACAGTTTATCATCCAGAAATCCAATTGATACATCATCCAGGGTACAATATGACATGGTGGTAAACACATTTGTGTTCCCGGTGGATTTGCTCATAAGCGTAGATAGCAAACTGTTAGTTCAGCGTCAGGCTATATGAATTATACATGGTAATATTCAGTCAGTTAACATTTTTGCCATTAGCATAATCATCTGAAAGAGGAATTCTCTCTCAAAATAAATGAAATGACAAGCTGTGATATATTTTCCTTAAACCGATAACTGTCACAGAAAATATTTCCACAAGCCCACTCATGAAGATATCCCTTTAATATCACAACATGTGCCTTATTTAAAAATACAGCTCTGCAAACCATTAATGATCTATCACAATTGTGTATCAGATATGTTTTGACGAAACAAGGCTAATTATGCAGATCCTAAGATATCATCTAATTATCAAGATATCAAATAATAATCTAGATTATAGGCAAACACGACGTTCAACCATGCCATTTATCATGTTTCATTTTACATTTTCAAACATATATATATATATATTTAGAAATAGTGGCGCAATACCTTTCCCAAAATGTGTTTACCTTCTGAAGGGCCCTCGTCAACAGGGTTGAAAGAAGCTTGGTGGTGCAGCTTCTAGAACCCGCTATGAATCTAGCTTTGTATGGTGATTTATGCATTTTGGGGTCCAGTATACTTTTGGTATATCATTATGTTGGGTTGGAATGCAAATACCTCTTTCCTTGAGAAACGTTTTGTGATTGTTAAATAAATCTTCCAGAGTAAATGCAGTTTGAGAGCAAGTAGAAGTACTTGATGACGATATGTTTACACTCAATTCTTCAACCAGCACCTGATAATAGTAATATTTACATATGAATATTATATTATTTGGAGCTTTGTCTGCTGGGACTATGACGAATTTAGTTTGGAGATTTGCTAGAACTACTTGCGAATTGGGGATTCTCATCAGTACTTGTTTTGCTTGGGGAAGGGCACTGCTGTCAATATGGTGGATTGTTTCAACGACCTTGCGTTTGGTCATTTATGCTTGGTATGTGCTTTAGAATAGGTTAACCGAAAGGCTATACTGTGAAGTCATGTGGCTCTGTCAGTATGTCGGCACCTCTTCCCACTTCCCTTATATGTGTTGTAATTTTTACCTGTATATGGTGAGATTCTGCTGGTGGACGTTTCGTCCCCGAGGTCCGCCCCCTGTACAGACCGTTTGGTCGTTGATATATGTTGGCATTTGTGGGAAGTTGATGCTGGGTCGACATCGGGCCTTACAGAAAAGTCTTTTGTGTTAAATGCCGTCATTTTCATTTGACGACGACACAGCACACCAATTCCCAGTGTACGAGTTATGACAGCGAAACAGCTTACCAATTGCCAATATACGAGTTGTCAGAGCATTTCCATCATAGCTCTCTAGATTTGTATCTAATACCGCTTATGCCGGTGCTAGGGGCCGTGTGGTCATATCATCCAAGTTGCCACATGAACAGGTACAATAAAAGCGTACCTGACATACAACACATATCACGAATCGTTAGATTTTTGGTATGTGCTTTAGAATAGGTTAACCGAAAGGCTATACTGTGAAGTCATGTGGCTCTGTCAGTATGTCGGCACCTCTTCCCACTTCCCTTATATTTGTTGTAATCTTTACCTGTATATGGCGAGATTCTGCTGGTGGACGTTTCGTTCCCGAGGTCCGCCCCCTGTACAGACCTTTTGGTCTTTGATATATGTTGGCATTTGTGGGAAGTTGATGCTGGGTCGACATCGGGCCTTACAGAATAGTCTTTTGTGCTAAATGCCGTCATTTTCATCTGACGACGATACAGCTCACCAATTCCCAGTGTACGAGTTGTCACAGCGAAACAGCTCACCAATTACCAATATACGAGTTGTCAGAGCATTTCCATCATAGCTCTCTAGATTTGTGTCTAATATCGCTTATGCCGGTGCTAGAGGCCGTGTGGTCATGTCATCGAAGTTGCCACATGAACAGGTATAATAAAAGCGTACCTGAGATACAACACATATCACGAATCGTTAGCTTCTTGGTATGTGCTTTAGAATAGGTTACCCGAAAGGCTATACTGTGAAGTCATGTGGCTCTGTCAGTATGTCGGCACCTCTTCCCACTTCCCTTATATGTGTTGTAATTGCACTTTCCACTCTTAACACGCAAACCTTGATGCTTAGCTGATGCTGATGTTGGTGGAGGGTTTTGTACCTGCACATATATGGTTCGTTTTTGTCACAGAAACGCTTGCATCTCGGGGAGCCAATTGTTTCGTCAGGGTTATCATTGTATAAACACACAAGCACCTGCAATTGATAACCTCCATCGAGACTCCCAGTGGCCTGGTTCAACACTTCAGCTTGCTGGCGAAATAGCTCATTGAGCGTTGTTTTCCTTACGGCCGAACATTTGCAAATGTCATATGGTCTGAATACTGTGCCACAGCCCTGAATGGCATGCACAGACAGCAGATTTGTGCAGACTTACATTCCCAGCGCAGCTCTTGTTTTCTTGACATTCCAAACTATCCGTTTCCTTGCAGTCTCTTTTGACTCTGGCTGAAAGTAGATGTCATTGTCATCCATGTCTGCATGAAAACAGAGCAGAACTAACAGGTCAATATCATCACCAACCAAAGTTTTGATGCTTTCGGTCGACTAAACGGCTGCGTTTACAATAGAAACATCAGCATATGAAACATCCCTCCCTTCCCAACTGGTAACTCATAAGGGTAATGGACTGCTGCTTGTTGACGTTGTTTGCTAGGAATTCGTCTTTCTTTGACTGAATGACCATGTCACTAGCGGGAGCGGAGAGTTTGAAATGTCAAGAAGACAAAGGCTGTGCTGAGAATGCAAGTCTGTACAACTATGTTGCTTGTGCATGTCATTCTGAGCTATGACACAGTATTCAGGCCATATGGCATTGACAAAGGTGCTGCTTTGAAGAAGACAACTATCTCTCAGATATTTCGCCAACAAGCTGAAGTGTTCATCCAGGTCGTGGGAGTCCCCACGAAGGTCATTTATTGCAAGAGCATAGAAAACGCTTATGTGTTTATACAATAGTAACCCAGACGAAGGAATTGACTTGAGGGGAAGACCATCCATTGCAGCCACACAAATGGCTTCTCCCTGCGAAAACTGATCTTCATTGCTTCATTGCAATACTTGAGGTTATCAGGTGGAACCGCAAGAAGGATTGCAGCTGAAGCAGATGCGCCTGTAAGGATCATGGCCTGGATTGTTCAAGTGTGTGGAAAATGCAAAGAACTGAGCTGTGCAAACTTACCAAACCCAGACCTTTGAAAATGGCATTCGCGAAGACTGTTATTGGGATTGATAGTGCTGCAAAATATTTCTCAACTTATGGCAGTGTTCATGAGAAATAACAATGAAAGACATCAACTTTATGTATGAGAAGTCACTTCCCATAATAAGATGACCATGAACCAGGATGTAAAATGAAACATGATAAGTTATGCCTTCAAGTTTGCCTATAATTCAAATTATTATTTGTCTGATAATTAAATGATATATTAGGATCTGCATAATTATTCTTCTTTCATCAACAACATTTGCCTTACAAACAATTGTGATGGATCCTAAATGAGTGGCAGATTTCCGTTATATAGCTGAACTATTGCTGGATGTGACGTTGAATCTAATTTCTCTCTCTCTCTCTCTCTCTCTGATTGGCAAGGCTGCATTTTTTCAACAAGGTACAAACAATATTGAATGTCGGACCGGACACTTGCTACGCGCGTGTGATAATAGAGTTATATCTTTATAAGTTGATGGAACTATTGTCTGTGATTGCCATAGGTTCGAAGAAAATATATCACAGCTTGTCAGTTCCCTTTCGGATAACAATGCTAATGGCAATAACGTCAGCTGGCAGGATATTGCCATACCCAGGAGTTGATCTACCGTTTTGCTATCTACTTTTATAAGCAAACAGGGATTATGGCACTAGACAAACGACTATCTTATCGATTATGTTGGAATGGAAGACGAGACCAGGAGGAACGGCCTGTCATTCTCTGGCACCATAGGCAACAGCTATATTGATGATACTCTGCTCAACCCAGCAGATCGTGAGCCTTCATTCACCATGTTTACGTAGGACGTAGGACGTAGACGACATTGGTTGATTAGTTTTAGTCCTCGCGAATTGTCATACACCATGTTGTAATCGAACTTCCTGAAAATTTGGTTTATATACAGCTTGTTTGCTCGAAGATACCCCCAAAATGGTTCCCAATATATTGGAGAGGATTCTATTTCTCAAAATGATGGATGGTAACATTTTCATTGAAATCGAGCGATGTTACGTGGCATCAAGCAAGCGTCAATATTGATTGACAAGGTAATAGGATATTTCGAGATATGTTTAATAGACACTAGCGTCAGATCGGAAATTCAGTAACGTCTGTGCAAGTATCAACACTAAGTAGACGCCTATTATGTCACATTTCGGGTATGTAATCAGACTATTATTTGATCACAGCACCCAACCGCCATGCCATGTGAGCAGCAAAGCCATGAGTTGGAAGCTATGGCGAGAGTCTTCTTGAGTCTGCGACTCACAGCTGTCATAATTTCAGAGGCAAGAATCTTTCTAGTATGGCTTCATATTGAAGAAGGGAAACAACCCAGGCCGTGTTTGATAAACAATAATATGATTTTTTTAGGACAGTCGAAAGATTATATAAAATCAGAATAGCATAACACCAGCACAACAATATTAAAAAAATGATGTCAGGCTAGAAGAAAATAGGCAATATCTTTAAAAAGTTGAACAAGCAGATAGACAGAAGGGCGAATAGTTTATAATTCGGTAGACAGATTTTTACCTATTATTCAATATCACATTGGAGTAGATACATCATCAAATAACCCGAGTATTAAATTACAAATATATCTTCTAACTGTTCTGTCACATATTATTACCGAGAAATGGGGGGTACCATATATACTGACAGTGGTATGACATATTAACATTGAATTGAGCACTGTGGCAGCGCTTATCCGACTAGGAAGTACGGTCTAACAACCCTGTGACAGCCACTGATTACAAGCGTCTAGTCCGTCATTCATAATTCAGCCGTCGTCCATTAAAGAATATCCGCGTCTATAATCCAAAGACCTATTCCATATTCCAAATAACAGCATTAACACCAAATTCAAAAGGACAATCATAGTATACATAAACATAGGCTAGTTTCCTGCAAGAGAGAAGCGGTCAACAGTTTTCAATGATACCGACAAGATAGCATGATGTTCCAAAAAATATAAAATCCGTATCGCTGATCAGTATTCATAATCCATAATAATCGTTGTAAATTCGTCATCTAGAGAATGATGTTTCTCAGTCACGCTTTGATTGTGGCTGTTCATATGAGCACCATGAAGATCTTGAAGTACATGGGTTCATACGGCCCCTAGCCTCGGGTTAAGCGGAATTAGATACAAGTTACGAAACGTAGCGCCATAGATCTTGCACGTTACGTTCGTATTTTGCTATCAGCATGCGATATGTATCGCCAAATTTGAGAAACTTTGAGTGGAGGCGCTTGGTGGAATAGCCCTGTTTTATAAGTTTCTGCAACAATGTTTTGTGACGTTGATTAAAATCGTCACATTTAACACAGGATCTAGCAAATGCTGCTAAGCGAGATATGTAAACGCCATATGCAGGCCCCACTGGATTTTCCGCTTGGCTGTTTTTTTCTAATCGATTTGTTTTGGTAGTTATATTGTTAGGCTGGTAAACCAACAGGGGAGCCAGAGTGTCATCTCCAAGAAGTAACCGTCCTTACATCCATACACAGAAAGTGTCAGTCAGCCAGTAAACTGGGGATAATCTTCCGACTGTACTCGGTAACAATAGGCTGTCAGATCTGATGTAACGTCTCGCTTTAATATCAAGAATACAATAATAACATATCAGTGGGCAGGTATTCTTCTAGTATGACAGGATTATGGTTATGGTCGCCTGGTTGGATTTACTTTGTTGGATTATGGTATTTCACGGATGAATTTCGTATCGATTACCTGGGGGTGGGAGACCGGATGAGAAGGAACATGCCAATGTCTGATACTGAGCGCGAGTAAGGCGCCAAGATAACGTATGGTGTGGTTATAAAACGTCAATGGTGATATTGATGAGTTTCTATTAATCCCTTGTCGGACGTCGGAAAATTAATCAATTTCGCAGCTAAAAAAAAGATGCATAGACCATAAATAGATCATGTGTGTCTTAAGATACTAAATAAGGTGTATTGTATTAAAGCTTAAGGTGGTTCAGGACTCAAAACTTTGTCCGGTGACCTACCATTATATTTTAACTGCTGAAACCTGGGGTGTTGTCAAGCAAAATAACGTTAAAAAACATTGATGTCTTCGATCTAGATTTTTCTGTATACGCGTCCAAACATCAACATGTCAGTAGATTTCGGACAAAATCAGTCTAAATTCATTTTGCTCATGTAAAGCCGCACGAATACCGCAAAATTTGAAACTTTCACTTTTTTAAGTAAAAAAGCCAGGTGGCTTCCCAATTATAACTGCATTGTTATCGACAATATGTCATTCATATACAAATTTCAAATATAATCAAGTTTTTGAACTGTAAGAATCACGTGTTACGAATAAAAAAATCTATTTTAGGAAAAAAGTTTGCCGGGTGACTTATTACATCTTTTTTACTAGTGAATCTCCTACATTGCGTCGATTAATTTATTAAAACATGATTATTTAAAACATGGTGCCTTCGATCTACTTTTTCTTGTACAGGGTCTTGAACATCCATATCCCCATTATCTTCAGAGATCTGTGACGTCAATTGTTTCCCCTCGCTGGCCTCTTTCGTGTCGGAGGTGGAAAATGACGTTACGCTGTACGACCAAGGCGTCCTGACGTTGTTGGAGTCCCGAACCACCTTAACACTTGCTTAACATACTCGGCTTTATACTACATGTATACTTGTTGTATATCATGGAGTACTAAAGAAAGGATAATAGACATAGTCAATCTTTTGTATATCGTACGGATGTGTTCCATTCTTTAACCTTTATGGTAGTCAACCTATTCAATCATCCTGAGTGTATTAAAAAAAAAGAAAAACTGGATTGCATGTCATATGGAACCATATATACAACTGATCAGGTTTTAATGATATGCATGTATTTATCGCCACAGGCCAAGAAGTCCACAATTCAGACTGGTGGGTTTCAGCAAAGGTTGCATTACGTCCAAGTGGACCTCAGGGCAACTAAACCAAACTATTCTTCGAAAGATCTGCTGCTTCAAGTTCAAGTTGGACAAGAACACAGTCACCCTTGAATAATAATACTAATACTGCAATAAATTCTCATACCAAAGACTGCATGTAAATACATACATATATAGTACTGTGCTCTATTTTGTCTCAAGGATTTGTGCTATATAAACTACACGTTTCTTGTTAAGAACCATCAGGTTTATTGTAAATATTTTATGATGTACTGTTTTGTCTCACTCTCAGTGTTTTCTCTAAATAAACCGTTCTGTGCTCAAATATATATTTGTGTCTTCTTTTCCGGGAAAGTAAATATCTCGTGGCTACATACCTTTCATTACACGGATTTGCTAATAAGGTACTTCAAGAGCACTTCAGAAGTGCATATGAAAGGTATCCTTCTGTAGAAGAGTGGATGAAGTGCCTTGCCATATAAGGACAATGAAATGTCTCAAATATTCTAATTAGGTACTTCAAGAGCACTTCAGAAGTGCCTATGAAGGTTACCCTTCTGTGGAAGTGCCGATGAAGTGCCTTTGCAGTACTTAATTAACATATTTGAGGCACACTTCAAAAGTACTTCCAAGTGACTTCATTGTGACTTCAATGCCCTTATATGGCATTGCTACAAAACAATACCCACACTGCAAGCACACTTCTGACTCTGAGCCTTGCACTTCAAGGGTAAAATATGGCTACACTTTAAAGTTACTTCAAAGTTACTTCAAAGACACTTCTGGACAGTAAGGGTTTCCACCTGATTCTGTATCGACTTACTCATCTAGTGGAATGATTTTGGATGATATATTCAACACACACAAACAGTTTCCCAAGGAGAGTTATTTCCCTTTCTATCGCTCATATCGATATACCTAGGTTATACTGGACTCCCAAATTGCATAAAACACCATACAAAGCTATACTTTTATCTGGTTCCAGAAGTTCTACAACTCACTTTGTAAAAGAGAGCCCTGCAAGGAAATAAATCATTTCGGGTGAATTAATGTGCTACAATATCAAGAAATTCAGATGTCGATTGCATGTGCATACTTAAAAGTAATACGGAAGAATTAGATAACATACCATATAGACATATCTACTTGGCATTTGTCGACTCTCTGTACTAATATTCCTCATCAGGATCTCATTGAACACATTAGTTTATTAATAATAATGTCGGTGTTCGCTAAAACTGATAACCGGTATGTTAATGTCAGAAGCATAAGACCTTCTTCGGTTCCACTGCACTTAAATGATATCGGCAATTCGGCAATACCATATACCGACAGCGTATAAGTATCTCAATGGGTTCAATTGTGCACCACTTTTGGCCGACATATATCTGTTCTCGTATAAACCTCTATATGCAAAAATTGTCAGAAGATAACCATTCCAAAGCCCGTTCTTTCTCATTCACCAAACATTATATTGGCAATCTTCTAGCACTGGATAATGTCTATTTTAGAGGCACTGTGAAGGATATTTACTCGTTGACTGGATTTTAAGGAAACAACTGATAGTCCAGATGGAGTATCTTTTATTTTTATTTTTTTTATTAACGATCTTTTTCCAACTCAATTACAAACATACACAATAATATACTGGACATTATGGACAGAAAAAAACACAGAAAAACTTAACAACCAGACCCTCGCCATCAAGATCTTTGCATAACACACATGAATTTGGGAAGAATATTTCTTTGCTTTTGCGCCCATATAAACCAGTTTTATCTAAGCTGATTGTGTTTGTATTTCACTATGAGGATACGAAATAGTTTTCCAGTATATGCCATTTTTTTTAAATAAAAGTTCTCTATCGAAAATGTAGTATTTGCTATCTGGGTTTTGTATTGTTCTTGGAATTTCTGAAGAAGGATATTAATATGTAATGTCGAGTTTTTGAATTTATTGGTGTAAATATATCTTTTCGCAATCAACATTAGGGTGTTCAGCAAGTATTGCTGCATATCCCAGCCACATATTATTTTATCATTTGTAAGATAACACTTTATTTTTACTGTATCATTTAGCCATATCTGCATATCAGACCACAGTGTTTCAACCATTGGGCAAAGAATCATCAAATGTTCTATACTTGCTTTTTCTTCTTTGCAGTAGGAACGCAGATTATCATTTCTGATTCCTATCCTTTCCAAGAAAGAATTTGTACAGAGAATTCTGTGTAGAATTTTATATTGAAAATCAAGGAGTTTTGTTTCCTGAGTACTTTTAAAGTTATTTACATAAGTTTTTTCCCCACTCTATATCTGAATATGGCTTCAAGATTTAATTCCAGTCTTCTATGGATTTGGACTGAACGCTACTCTCCATGTTATTTAGTACATCTTAGAATATATCTGCCACCTCATTTTTGCCTTATTAATATTTTTTCTCAATCCCTAAAACTGGTGAATGCATCTCAGTAACTGGAGAACTTCTTGCCAATATATCCTTCCAGTGCTTCGACATCGATTTAAATAAATGTGTACAGTCTAAAAATGTTCCTTTGATACCATATTTTCTTTTTAGTTCAACAAATTCTAAAAATCCCCCTTGTGAATTAACAATATCACGTACGTACTTAATACCATTTTTGAACCAGTTTTTAGTAATAATTGACTGTTTAAATTTGCTGTGGAGCCACAAAGGTTCGTCCAAAATATCTGATATAGATTTTGGATAAAGTTTGAAACGCAGTTGTTTCCAGGCAAAAAATGTGTCTTTCCAAAAAGGATTTGATATATTATCAATTAGTTTATTAAGATAGTCATCACCCATGTTCCATAAATTCGGTGTTTCGGACAACTCGCTGTTTATTATATTTTGCCATTTTCTATTCTGGAAAATAAGACGTTTTATCCATGTGATTTTTAAACTATGTATATAATTTGACATGCTAACCATCCTTAGTCCGTCATGCTTGTAATCCAGGGTTAAAATATTTCTTTTTATTCTATCATTTCCTTCGTTCCATAGACACCTAAATAAAATCGAATTAATGTCTTTAACAAATTCGTCGGGTGGGTTTGGTGAGGCAAGAAAGAGGTAAGTTAATTTTGATAGTGCCATTGATTTTATAACAATGATCTTCCCTAAGAGAGATAGGTTGCGTGTAATCCATCTGCTGAGTTCTCTTTTAAGATCTTCTGACTTCGCCAGATAATTGATTTTTCATATTTGATTGAAATTTGTAGAAGATAATTCCACCCCGAGCATATTGAAATCAGTAACCCAGTCCAATTTTTCGTCTTGACACAGCTCTAATTCGGATCCTGTCAAAGAGCCGATCCAAATTGCTTTAGTGTTATCAATGTTAATTGATGGAGCATCTTTACAAGAATGATCAGGGCTTTCTCTCACGTTGAATCTTTGACAAGAGAGAGACGATTACAAATTTGACATAGTAAGCTACCCCTTTCTGGATGGCAATATTCCAGAAGGACCTGCACACGGCGTATACATATCCCGCCCCTCAGCGTTTGCTATATAATGTACACATTGTGACAATTATAATCAACGTGGTTTAAACAATATTTTATTCCAACAATATAATGGAATGGGATTTCTGGATAGCAATATTCCAGAAGGACCTGTTCACGGCGTATACATATTCGGCCTGGTAGCATTAGCTATATAATGTACAGATTGTGACAATTATAATCAGCGTCGCAGAATATTACTGTAGAAGCTTGTCAAACAGGGCTAAACCACACCACGCCTCCATTCAAGTTTTCTCAAATTTTATGATAAATATCGTACACTGACAGTACAATACGATCTTAGCGTGCAAGATCACTAGCGTTACGTGTCGTAACCTGTGTCCAATTCCGTTTAACCTGGGGATTGTTCTCTCTTCGAACATCACGCGTCTTACATCTCTATTCGAATGAACAGGCACAATCAAAGCGTAACATACATTCTCTAGAAACGAATTGGAATTGATTATGATAAAGGATAATGGTCAGTGATTAGTCCTTATCATGTCTTAATGGTCAGAATCAAGTCTTACTGCATCAATGGAAACTGTTGACAGCTTCTCTTGTAGGAAACTGTCTTGTGGTTTTATTAATTTGATTTCATACACAGTGCAATTGGTGCTGTTTTACGAAATAGGTCTTTCGATTATTGATGCGGAAATTATTTTAAGGACGACGGCTGAATATTGAATGTCGGATCTGACGCTTGATGTTTGCTACAGTTAGTGATGTACAGGTAAATAGTTTGGACAATAATTTATCTTTTGCTTTTCATGATGATGTGTACTAGACAAACACTAAGCCATATAAATCAAATGAATGCAGATCAGGATTGGCTGAAAATGATAACATTGGCCTATCTCATTTTCGCGGTTAAAATGCGGTTACGCAAAATAAATAAAAACACCGTTCCAGTTTGTCACACCTCAACAATGCCATTATTTAGAGAAAGACACTATTTCATTTCAGGATTGAAATAAAAAAGTACGCGCCAACTGCATGTAGACATTTCAAATTAAATACTTGCAGTTGTGATTATGGCTGCTATTGTTTCCATCTTCATTGCTTAGGAAAACTGCTGAACCGCGAAGATACTTCAAGTTAAATATCATTCTTTCGTATCCTTTGTAAGAATATTATAGAATATTGGTCAATCTTTGAATTTGACATGAAATGTAAGTCTGAATTCTTTTAGGTTTCCCAAAATCATGTGAGATCCAACGGATTTTTTGAAGGTATGAAGGGTTCGCTTTCTATCCAATATTAAGGGATTAAATCGGATGTGCTGGATACGAAATATCTCTTTTGTTTTTAGCAAACGGGATATTTTTCAAAGTAGGAGCACGATTCGACGTGTTGATTTGAACAGCTGTTTCACTTTTCTGCTCTCGATGCAGACTGATCTGCATAATTACCATGTGTTCTGCATGTTTAGGCGATATCAGCTATAGTTGGCAGAAAATCTATGTTATGCATATTCTTTCCCTCCCTTCTTTCGTTATTTCGTTCCCTGACTCTTTGACAGATCGACGGATTTATCTCTCATTTCGTCAGAGTAGCTATATGGTCATGTAGATGTCGCGCATTTGAGGTGAATAGGTCAAAGGTCAGATCTTCTGTGGCTCAAAATCAGAAAACCATTGAAAATCGTCAATTGTGTGACTACCTGTATATGTACGTTAGTGCGAGACGATATGTCTGGTATCAAAACTGAGGTCAGAAAGACGAAGGTCAACGTTATGGTCAACGAAGGAAATTGTTGAAAACATTATGCTCTACCTTCAGTTAATGGATGTGGATTGGCACCAAACTTTAGGATACTTCAATCTTATGGCGAACAGGAAACCTGTTGAGGTCGGAAAGACAACGAAAAGTGCGGACCAATACTCTTGAAATCATTGATTAACATGTCAATGTGTTAGGGTGACACGTTGTGTTAGGTAGCAAGATTGAGGTCAAAAGATCAAGGAACAGCTTATTGAAACATGAATACCACGAAAGACAATGGTCCCAAATCCTGATGACGTATTATATATCTCTCAGTCACGTGATGAATTGTGTATTCATTCATCTGTATGACACGTGAGCACTTATCCAGAAATCTAACATCGCTTATGTAATACGAAACCAATTAAATTTTCATTGTCAACGCAAAGTACATGTGCCGCCAGGTGTGAAGTCCCAAATTAAAGCTATGCCAGCCCAGGGATCTCGAGCTGGCGATTAAGTTGATATGTCATGTTACATGAGTGAGAGGACAGGCTAATTGAATTGTATAAAGATCCCCACCAGCCATTAAATTGCCATGGATGTTGGGGGCCTGCATGGCATTAAGTGATAGAGGTGGGATATTATTTTCATGAATGTAGGGGGCCTACGTCATCAGGTTTCGGGAAAATTCGATTTATTTATAAATAACATATCCCATAGTGTCTATTGTTTTCGGTAAGCTGTCAGTATTCTTGCAATGAGGCCTGAAGTGTTTATTGTGCATATACATGTAGATACGATCAGCGAATTTCACGTGGGATGGTACAATGTATGAAAGTATATCCTATAAACTTGATGAATGTGGAGGTGTATTTGAACAACCAGGAATCGGTAAACAAACAATGCACTGTATCATACAGCTGTAAATATGATAGGACATGTGATATCTGTAAACCATCGATTGGAAACGGCCTGTATATATTTTGAGACGCAAACCTTTAACGTTTTACTTAGTCACCTGGATTTAAATTTAAATAAATTATCAAGACACCACGAAAGGTAAATACGGAAAATTGTATAAATACGAGAGCATTTGTGGCTTCTTCAGTGCTAGAAACACCATCGACAGAAGAGAGTTGAAGACTGTCCAGAAGCAGAATGGCTTGCACCTACGGTTTCATCATTCTCTTGTTTATCTCTGTCTGGCTGGGGTATGCCGATGGAAGGGTAAGATTTTGATATAACATTACTGTACAGCCGTAATATTCGACATTCGAGTGAGCAACAGTCGTTCGGAATTGACTTTGCAAGAACTTAAAGGTATTTGCAAGGTAATCTATTGAATTAATGATTGAGGTCAAACAACTGAAGATGCGTTTCTTGAAGGAAGAGGACAAAGGGGTTCTATGTGACTAATACTTGGTTTTCATGTTGTTGAATGATCATCAATGAAACGTAACCTTACTGTGAAGTCGTGTTGGTTCACCAAGGACTGGTGTGACGGATTCGTCGTTATATATCAGTTCTATTTATCCAAGACATAACGAGGATTTGTAATTCCCAGATAAACATCAGTTGACACGAGTCTACCAATTTAGACCCGTGGCAGCAGGCCGCAAATCTAAACTGGAGTTCACTGGTGTTTATCGGGACACGGATTGGAGGTATGTTCGAATAAGTTTACACTTGAACTTTGCGATCACCGTGTAACACTTGTCCGATTGCGAGCTCCGGCATAAGTAAAAATACAACCATCAGACCCGACATTCACTGGACAACCGGCGTTCACATTTTCCTGAGTCGGGTGAAAAAAATCCATAAATATTCCGTTGATTCATTTTCTGTAGTAAGAAATGCTTGGGATGATCGCTCAAATGTATGTGAAATGCATAGTAAATGTTTATAGCAACTATTCGACATACATTTCCCATATATTGAGGGACTTTGGCCAGGATTTCCCACTACAACAAATATCTGGTAAATTATCAACTTTACATTAACAACGAACGCTTGGGCAAACAAACTTGATTCACCTGTATCGACTTGTTAGTGGACTTGTTATGCAAAGTGTCAGGGTATATGTAACTATCACCGAAATAAAAATTATATTATTTTTACCGATCCACCAAACGGAATTTCGAATTATCTTGTAATAGTGGCAAATCACTGCATATAGATATATAGGATAAACCTGCATTTCAATATATTCTGAGTTTCTAATTACATTAGAGGAAGCCAAAAGAAATATAATGGTCGTCTTGACATAAATTATTCGTAGATGCATATTTCCATAATTTCGCTATTGTTCACCTCTTCGACTGGCAATTCGATGCTATGGTCATATGGTATATTATTCATGTGATAATGACTAATACTACAAATATTACATTCAGGAATTTCCCATCTTGGCAAACTATAGCATCCTCGCGAGCCAGTGTATCGATCGATCTGTTGGGATCGATACACTGGCTTGGTTAGTTACCTATACGAGTTCTGGATATAAATAGATCAAGGGGTTTTCCCTGAATCAACCCAATCAGCAAACGCGCTAAGCTAGTTGATTAGGCCAATCTGCTGCGAGGTATGTGATGTGACAGGTTTCAATTTCATCGCGGGCTCAACTGCTTGGATGTCAAGCAGAAATCGACATCCGAAGTCAAAGCACAAACCGCAGGCTGGGGATACCGACATGCTAATTCAAAACCAGCGCGGAGACGAAATGTACGAGATGTATGATAGAGGCGTCGACTCAAGAACTCATTCGAATCACCAAAAATGTTCAGGTAAACCCTCTGCGAGGATTTAGGATTTACCTGGAATTGTGAAGATGAACTATAGATGCTACAAGGATAAATTTCCAAATCCCCAGCGATCGCACCAAGAGATACAATCGTAACTGACAGAGATACAGTGCATGTTTTGAACGACTAATATGGGTTAAGAAAAAGTAACAGTATCTAGGCGTCCGATTTCATATCCTATTGTTGTCTACCAACTATCAAACGCAATTCTATCCATAGGGAAACAAGTCTTGCCATGGGGATGCACTATACTTTATTAAGAGCGATGGTCGTCTAAAGGATGCTAGATCCCTAAATCACAACAGAATATGTCACATTCCAAATTTCAAGCAATAGGTCATTATTTACCGGCCAGACGTTCATTACTTTTGCACTGGCTGATCTTTGATGTAGACGACAAAGTTTATAGTTTATTCCTATGATATTATACTGGTTGTATTTCCACAGCCTCGAGAGATCGGTGATGCTCCAATAAAAAGGCAATCAACAGGTGAGATTACGTTTTCCAGTTTGAAGAGTTACTATAGGCACATATTTTTATTAGAATGAAGTTAGCCAAACCAAACAAATCTATCAACATGACTAATTAATTTACACTACACTTTTAGGAATATTGGTTATTCTGATTATTTGGTTATACATAACTAAGTCAAATTTTATTCTACGTTGAACCAATTTTGGTTCATTTTATTTTTTTATAGTGTTCTTATTGGATTTGATTCACTATTTTGTTGCCAAATGAGTACCTCCTGAATGTGGCTTATCGTGTGTTACACAAAAACCAAGAGAAAAACAAAGTCTTGAGAAGAACACTGTACAAAGAACCAACATGGAAAACAATTAATTCCACATAGAATACAATTTTCTGGTGAACTAAGAAGAACTAAGATTTCTAACGGTGTATGTGTTCTTTTCATCCATAACCTGCTATCGTGATTGATTATACTGAAACAAATACTCATAAAAAGAAATACTTCAGGGAATTTGTGTCGAATCTTAAGGGTTGGTATATATCGACGCTCTTCTATCCTGACAACTTCGTATGTTAAAGTAACATTTGTTCTTGTGAAGATTTTAATTTTATACGGGGAATAAATTTGTTCAGCATTTTAATTGAAACTAGACAACAGAAGTAAGAACATATAGGAATATCCGATATTCAAGTTTTCAGATGGTGAAACTATTGGAGCTCTCCATACATGAAGTGACAAATAGCTGTCTCAGGTGATCTATGGAAGGGTCATTTTAATCCAGGAATTGATGAGAAAACATTTGCGTTCATAATTATGAAAGTAGTATGCTATAAACATAGAGAAATGCAAACTGGTCCCAATCCAATACATTTTTTTGCCACATAATTAAAACCAGTGATGCAGGATCAGATATTTTGATAATCTCTAACTGGTATTCTGATCCTACCAAACCCTCAAACTCCAACGTTACAGGCGGGAACTTCAGTACTCCAAGCTGGAACTTCACCACCACAACCAGTAACTTCAGCAGGTCAAGCTGGAACTTCACAGAGAACTTCACAACCTCAAATCCCAACGTTACAGGCGGGAACTTCAGTACTCCAAGCTGGAACTTCACCACTACAACCGGGAACTTCAGCAGGCGAAGCTGGAACTTTACAGGGAACTTCACAACCTCAAACCCCAACGTTACAGGCGGGAACTTCAGTACTCCAAGCTGGAACTTCACCACTACAACCGGGAACTTCAGCAGGCGAAGCTGGAACTTTACAGGGAACTTCACAACCTCAAACCCCAACGTTACAGGTGGGAACTTCAGTACTCCAAGCTGGAACTTCACCACTACAACCGGGAACTTCAGCAGGTCAAGCTGGAACTCCACAGAGAACTTCACAACCTCAAATCCCAACGTTACAGGCAGGAACTTCAGTACTCCAAGCTGGAATTTCACCACTACAACCGGCAACTTCAGCAGGCGAAGCTGGAACTTTACAGGGAACTTCACAACCTCAAACCCCAACGTTACAGGCGGGAACTTCAGTACTCCAAGCTGGAATTTCACCACTACAACCGGGAACTTCAGCAGGCGAAGCTGGAACTTTACAGGGAACTTCACAACCTCAAACCCCAACGTTACAGGCGGGAACTTCAGTACTCCAAGCTGGAACTTCACCACTACAATTGGGAACTTCAGCTGGCCAACCTGGAACTTCACCACACAAAGCCGGAACTTCAGTACTCCAAGCGGGAACTTCAGCACTCCAAGCTGGAACTTCACCACTTCCAGCGGGAACTTCAGCACTCCGAGTGGGAATTCAAGCAACACAACCGGTCCATGGACGACACGCAATTCTGGCTAGTAAGTACTCCGACACATGAAGCAGTGTACTTCTAATGTATTAAATATGACATAACTATTAACATAACTAGCCGGAGCATATTTCTGACGGACAACGAGATGTCATCGTAGCAAGTTTCATATCCGACATTCAATATTCAGCCATCGTCCAAAAAGGAATTCTTACGATGGAGAAGCGGTCAAAATTTTACAATGATAAAAGACGACGTCATGATGTTCTTTCATAAAATCCTAATCAGTGATCATTATTCTTTATTCAAAACCGTTTTCCAGGGTATGGATCTGAGTCACGCTTTGAATGTGTCTGTTCACTTGAACACCATATATCCAAACGACCAGCTAAACTATAATTCTCTCTCTCTTCTATTCGAACGACTCCTAGCCCGGATTATTTGGGCTTACGCCAGACGGCATCCATTTTTCCAATCTCTTGTATATCGCTCCAATTAGACACAAGTTACGAAACGTAGCGCCATGAATCTTGCACGCTACGATCGTATTGTGCCGCCAGTATACGATGTTTATCGAGAATACACAGAATGGTAGGCAGAATTCGGATTTATAATGCGATATTTCTTCCATTTAAAGCATATATCGGGAGTATGATCTGTCGAATTCAATTATCAGAAATAATGAGGTGGCGATAGTTTAACTGGTAGTTTGCTATAAATACAGTATGATCATCAACAAAATGACAGACTATTTTTCTGATAGCACATTATTAGCAAAGCAAGGATTAACAAAAATACAATACGGAGTTCTTTATTACGCAATAGCGGGTTCGTGCATTTAGTTGACGAGCAGGTATGTACAGGATCCTTCCTGGTTGTTACTTTCGTTAATAGGATGGAAATTCATTTGGAAAGAAAATATCGACTGTGCATATGAATTAAATCCAGATTATTCAATCCTGGCTTACCCCAGGTATTCATGTTATCTGTTTTGTAATCATGGAAAGAAACTCGCAAACAAACCAGTCGTGACAAGGCAATAAGGATAAAAATATATGGATAAATAGCGTTAACATTTTCTGGTGGTGAAATTATATAGGCAGCCGGTGGTGAGTGAATATCTCGTGTCAATAATCGAAGATTTCTTCGCGTGACACTAGATTAGTATCAAATCCACACAAATATAGAGACAAATTAAAAATAATTATGGCCTAGAATATGTTTTCGACACTATATACCGATAAGACATGCTGTTCATATCCTCATATCCATACGAATGAGAACTATTTTTCATCCAATGAGTTCTGATGTAATAATTTCTTCCCTACAAATTCAAGATGGGATCGACGCTTCAAATGGGAGTAACATATTGGGTATTTGTGCTGATAATTTGCCATGAGAAATGAACTCTTCGATGCACACGAGGCTGGTGTTAAGAAGACTATCTCAACAGTTGCCATTGATATTGAATATCTGACATGTATATACATGTAATTATTACGTATTTATACACGAAATATTTTCATCCATAAACTGATAAATCTCTCCGGTAGATATCCAGGATCTCCGGTAGATCCTTGGGCAAGTTCCCCAGCATGCCCAAGGATCCATCTTCGGACCATTAAATTTCCTGCTTTGTTTAACGACATCAATAATGCAACCGGCTTGTTAAAGATTATCCTTTGTGCTCACGAGGCTAGTGTTGTACTGTCGGCCAAAACAGGTTTGTTGCTGCATGTTATGTCTCAGCAAATGGGCAGACTGTATACTTGGTTTTGTTCTAATCGCTTGTCATTGAAAAATAAGAAAACAAAATATATGGTGATCAGTCCAAACTTAAAAGAAACACGTAAGATACTCGCCTTAACTGTTTATTTCCAGCCAAAAAATTGAACTAGTTAACAATTTCAAATTCCTCTGAATTATTTTGAATAATAAACTAAATTGCACAACTCACACTGATTACACTTGTTAAAAATATGGAAGTTATTAATCATATCAAAACTCTTTAAAAGACACTTTACTATGTATTACTCCATGGTATCTCTGTACTTAACATACTGTATCGTTCTCTGGAGTAACACTTATACAACTCATTTGAATTAGCTAAATACACTTCAGAAGCGTGCAAATCGGATAGTCACTTTACCCAGTACACGTGAACACAAGAAATACCCTCTTTGCCCAATTACAGGTCTTACCTTTGCTTAAATTGAACCTGTATCTATCCTTAAATTTAGTCAAAAAAAATCTTTATCATCCTGAACTTACACTATGCCGCTTTCGGAACTATTTTACACGTTTAGCTTCAGTCCATCGTTATGAGAAAAGGGAGAGTCAAATAAATTTGCATAGGCCTTTTTGATCGATCTAACAACTATCATACCATTAAAGTTTTAGGTCCTCGGGAATGGAACAAATCCCCGTTACTGCTTAAATCAATTCCATCACCGTCACTCTTTAAAACTAAGCTGAAAACCCAATTAATACCAATTGAACATATTTTAATATATAATTCACCAACTATAGCAAACGAGGCAACTTTAAGAACATATATGTTTTGGGATTGAACAAGCCCCCTGGGGTTTTATTCCAGCCTTTACATTAGTTAGCACTGTCCTACTTAAAGTTATATGTATTAACATGGTGAATAAATATCTATCTATATGTCTGTCCATTTGTCTGTTTATCCAATATGTACATTACCTGTCGTTAACACCAGATAAATGATCTTAATTCTACTTCAGGATGGACAAACTCTCTCATTAGGACCGACGCTCGGGGACGACGAAACAGCAAGAAAATGCAATGCATTAATATCAATCTCGGATGAAATTTTCAAATCGAACCAAATAAGCAGACAGTTTCAAGATACAATGAGTGATCAGTCGTTTTCTTGTTAATAATAGACAAATATTCTGTAAAACACGATGAAAGAAACTTGATAGCTCTAACACATCAAACATACTGATCAATATCAGAAACGTTCCTGAAGTGCGGAAATTTTGTTAGCATCTGCTTAGTGTTAATAAATTATTCTGAGATAGGAGTAAAAACTTTTGGATATAGTTATTAATTCAGTTCTTATTTCTGACAATAAAACGATGCATTCTTAATAGCCAAACCGGCCTTGAAGAATTATTGCAGTGTTATTCAGTTCTGGGTTTATTCGTCTCGTTACACGGTATTATACAGTAACTACCATGGAAACTACATTTTCCGTCACCGGATGAGGATGTTGTATCAGAAGGGTGTTTCTACTTCATGTGTCTGATATATACAAATGCTTCGTCCAGTTCTTGACAAAATCAATGTTGACATTTGAAGTTCGTTTTATCCAGAAATTCCGCCAAATTCAATCGCCTCTCGAGTCGTTCACATTTAGCCCCCATAAAACGAACATCTGTCTTACTTACTGTCTGTAGCGCTCTGGTATATTCCAAAAATCGCACGTCTGGCTCTAAAGACAAGTTTGGCTGACTTTTTAGGGTAAAAATACTTCAAATTGTCCACTTTTGGCGAGCATGCAATTACTCTCATCGGAAATCACCAGCGGAAATGTAGCGCTCAATAATTTTTCGGCAATTTCGGTTTTTACTACCCCAGCTCTCCTGCCTTATATTTTTGACCAATGGCGATGAGAGACATGCGATAACTGGGCCTACGAAATTGTCGGAAATTCGTGTTCGCTAAAATATCTGCTCTCGGAGTTCATTTCCGGTGACACAGATTGCATGTTCGCCGAAAGTGGATAATCCAAATGAATTATTACCCTGCAAAGTGAGACAAAATTGTCTTTATAGCCACAATTTATGTGTCTGATATTTACAAATGCTTCGTCCAATTCTTGACAAAATCAATGTTGACATTTGAAGTACGTTTTATTTTATTCTGCTTTTGGTTAAGAAGTACGGGTGGAGAAGGAAACAATGAAATCATTGAATATAAACGAGACTAAATATGCATTCAATCCAAGAAAAGATACGAATCTGAATAATATCTGAGAAGAGTTTGCTCTGTCTCCCAAAATAACGTGTCCGGATTAGGTTCACGGTAGACATGACCGAGCATTCAACAGAAGTCAGGGTTGTCCACCGTCTATGATTCATAAGTCCGGGAAGAACTGCTTGAGATATTTGTTCAAGGCTGGTTAAGAACAAGAAAAGCAGATAAACATTTCCGTTGTTTCGTTGTATTTACCGCGGTCCAGTCGCGGATTTATAAAACGGCCTGTATAAAATAATTTCAGCCCTATAGACACAAGATATCATGAAATTTGTTAAAGAGAATTAAAAACGGTTGTGAGAGGCTATACAACAACAGTCACATAACTGACCTGTAGATTTAGTCACGCATCCGTTATTCTTTGATTTTTGCTATTTCCCACTCTCATTATTATATGTACAGCGATGAATAAAACACATTAAAATAATTATTCTGCAACTTCAACAATTGCCAAAAACTAATCCAAAACTCCAATTTGTATATATACTGACTGCAAATATTTATCACACAGTCATCATCGAATTATCACATAAGTCAAATGTGTCTGAAATTGTAACCTAAAAATTCTCGGCTGAAGGGCTAGGTTAATTCTGGGTTATCGCCCTACAAACGAAAAAACTGGAAACATCACCAACGCCCATCCACAGAGCCATGTGTTCAACCGGATTGTGCCAGACGGCGGCCATGTCGAAATCTGGAAGAAAAATGATGAAACAGAATATATGAACATTATTTTCGTTATTTTGGGATTACACTATCTTAGTATTGCACAGATTTTAGTGCCGAAGATTAGTCGAGTCCCGAGCGGGATTCGAACCAGCAGAATATTAGGTGCCTTACTCTGGAGGTCGCTGGTTCGAATCCCGATCGGGACTAGATCAATTTTCTCCACTAGAATCTGTGCAATACTAAGAGAGTGTAATCGCAAAATAACGAAAATAATGTTATACGATCACTTTCTAAATATCTTCCGAAAATATATGAATATATATTGTTCATCTCTATAGTGAAAACTTTGTATGTGTTAATCACGAAGATGAATGAAAGTGATCCCAGTAGTTGTTGTTCTCACGCCAACCAGATTCCGATCCAGTCTTCGATTTTGACCTGCTGTAAACCGATTGCGTTTCCCTTTTAGACGAGGGGCTAAATGTGAACACTGAACTGGAGAGTCTATTCGATATAAACGTCATAAAATTTAGAAAGTATTAAATGGACAATTCGACCAAACAGGCACTCGTTTCATCAATTTCATGCAGTTTTCACACGGGTCCACTTATGTACCATGTTTGCTGTAGTCGACGGACAAACACTCTAGATACAGCACGGTCCAGCATCTTTGATCGCCTCTCGAGTCGTTCACATTCAGCCCCAATAAAACGAACATCTGTCCTACTTACTGTCTGTAGCGCTCTGGTATATACCAAAATTGGCACGTGTGACTATAAAAACACGTTTGCCCCCTTTTCAGGGTAAAAATCCATTGTCAATTGTCACCGTATGTTCGCCAAAATTGAACATTTTGAATGGATTTTTACCAATAAAGTGAGGCAAACTTATCTTCATAGCCTCACGCGGGACGTTTGGAACATACGAGAGCGCTACAGACAGTGAATAGGACAGATGTTTGTTTTATTGGGTCTGAGTATGGACGACTCGACAGGCGGGTGAATTTGACTGAATTTCAGGATCAAAGATAGCGGACCTTTTAATGTATATAGAGTGGTGGTCCGTCGATTGCAGCAAACACGGTGGATAGGAGTACCTGTGGATTTTCACTCTGGGTCGACTCTGAATCGACACCTGATGTCACAGGTCTTTGACCTCGATACAAAATTGACCAACCCAGTCAAGGGGAAGTCGCCCACCTGGCCAAACCTTCACCAATCTGCGAGTGACGCCCCTTGGCCATCGCTAAAGGCCCACTGTATAGAAAAATGCTAAGTATATTTGGGATGTGGGTTTATGCTGTGTTATGTCTGAAATTGAAAAGTTCCACATAAAGTTTGAATCAGTTAAATCTTTGTAAATGTAAGAAAGATATGTGGATTAGAAGAATATCGAAGGTTACTATAGGAGAAGTATGGAGATTCTCGTGCGGAATTGAAAGGATATACTTTTCTACCGTTCATTAGTCAAAAGTCAAGCGTGGGGTCGGTCACCAGTCTTCCCCTGGAAATACACACATTATCTCAGACTATAGGCTGACTAATTGATTCCAACATTCATCTTAGAAGGCCCAACTCGCTTCATGTATTCATGCTAATATATGAACAGACTGAAGTGTCATCGCGTTATTTTAATTTAAAAAAACACAGTGTGGAAATCCATCCACAACATCCTCACATTGAAGTTTCTCTTGGCTGCCGGAAGTTTTAGCTTTGTCCCATATACATTTTGATAGAGACACAGAGATATGATTTTTGTGGAAGGTGTCATATTTTTTTATATATTCGAAAATCCCTCTCAGTTTGGATACGAAAAATAAACCACACACAGGGAAAAGCCCAATCCCAAAGGCGCCCGTCGACAATGATTTATGTCACTTCGGACGATAGGTGTTTACAGTAGTAAAGTTTTAGAAATTAAACACAACATGAAAAGGGTGATGGAAAAGGATGCCGGCGTACTGACAAAAAGTCATATGACCTCCAAGACAAATATACTGACTGCACGTTCATAAAAAACAACACGAGAACTGAAACTAACGAATGTGATGAATTGTATCTCAGCCACTCTCTTATTGTAGATGTTCACTGATGTAGATATCTTGAATGTCATGACCACACGGCCCCAAGCACCGGCTTGAGCGGTATTAAATAAACATATTTAAGAGCGATGATGTAATAGGTCTATCAAATTATCTGATGGAAAATGATTAAATGTGTGACCGCCTGATCGAAGAAACGGCCCATGCGGTGGAGTACTAATTTCATGCAATTTCTAATTCAGAAGAAATACCTGCGAGGCCCGACGGCGACAAATCGCTTCATTCTCCATCATGTTTACAAGTCACAAAGCTACAATCACAATTATTTGTGCAGAGGGCAAGCCTCGAGGACGAAACGTCCACTAGCAAAATCTCACCATAGGCCTATACAGGCAATAACGGTTAAAGCCAGTATTTTATGCAGATATGAGAAAAATTAACCTTTTACTTTACAAGCGTAAGATCGAGAGGATATAGTGAGATAAACGCCGTACCCATCTCATATTTCTTTATCATATGCCGTCTCCTTTCCTGCGAGAATTCTCTGTCTTCTCACATCTAATATTCCACCGCTCCCTCCGCCTCTGTCCTATGTAGAATTCCACCAATGACTCTGGATTGTGGGAAACGAATTGCGGTGACTTGTTTTCCAGAAAGAGAGAACAGTGTGCTAACTTGGTCAACACAATTCTCAGATAGATACCGAAACCTGTATGTCCATTTGTTGACGAAGAACAGAATATCTTCCCTGATTGACACAGTTGGTAGTAATTGCTAGCATAACAATTTATCATTCACAACGAAGATTTCTCGTGTAATTGATACCGAAGTTGTTCCTAGAATTTCTCAGGCAAAACACTGAAAACTAAGACATGTTTCCAAATCCTTTGTCTTACTGGAAAGTTTATATTGAAATCAGACTGATGAGACAGATCATTCTGGCTGTGGTAACCACTAATTTATTGCTCTTTATCAAGCGGCTTTGCGACCAATTGAGCCTTGATATTTCGACTTGCATGACTATTTCTCGAATATCCATACACATATGTAGCGCTGGAAAAACGTGAAAGTCCATACGTCGATCCATGCGACAGCAGTGCTACATCACTTGGCCGATTCCGCCTGGCACTATCAAACAAGAATGATCAAAAATATCCAGTCTCGGCTCGAAATTATTTTGCAGCATTTTTGACTAATTAGAGATAAAGCTTATTGTTGATTTAACAATGCCATTCAGGGGCTCTCGAAAAGTGGTGCGGCGACGAGCCCTTCCCTTTCTATTTTTTCCTCAGAAGGGCCCCATTTTAGGACAGTGATATACCTAAAATTATACGTGTAGTAATTAATGCCTCGACCCTATTCATTTCTACATATTATTTTCAGAGTTAGTATCTTCTGACGCTAAACATTACATTACGGATACCGTCAAAGTGGATAGCGCTCGCCTTGAAAGAAGAATACGTCTTTGCTGATAAGGTTGTTAAAATAGGTAAACACGCACGGTTTAGAAAAAAACCCTGATCTCTGTTTTTTTTTCTTTAGAAAGAAACCCTGATGTCACGTTCATTCGGCACCGTTAACCACGACATCCTACTTACCAAACTTGAGCATTATGACCTCCGTGGTGTATCTAATACCTGGCTGAATAGCTATCTACGTTTACAAACCGTAAGATCAATTTTAGGGCCACTATTGTTTTTACTTTACATAAATGACATAAGCGAATCAACAGATCTCGTGGAAATTATTCTGTTTGCTGACGAAACCAGTGTTGTTTTTTTCCTCGAAAGATATTAATGATGCTTTCAATACCATGTCCCAACAACTGCATAACTTAAATACATTGCTATGTTGCAATCGTTTATCATTAAATATAAAGAAGACAAAATACATGCTAATAACACCCAACACCCTTGAATCCTCGGTAACTGTCCCCCATCTGTCTATTCTCGGCATAGAAATCGAACAAGTTAACCTATTCAAATTTTTAGGCTTATATTTTAATAACCAGTTAAACTGGAGAACACACATCCACTACATATGCAATAAAATATGGCGAAATATCGGAATTATAAACCATATTACGTGGTGCTTTAAACAGTAAAACACTTCTCATCTTGTAATATAGACTAATACTTCCTTATCTATCGTACTGTAATGTCTTGTGGGGAAACACATACACCACACATTTATCCCCCCCTATTCTTACTCCAAAAACGTGCTTGGAGAGTCGTAACATTATCACAAAAACGTGATCATACATTGCCATTATTCACAAAGTACAAAATTCTGCAACTAGATAATTTTAATATATATCAATGCCTACTATTGGTTCAAAAAAATTTCCATCATCCACGCAAACTACCATTAAATTTCCGAGCATATATCCTGAAACAATCGGAAATACACCGTTACAGTACACGGGGTCAATAACTGTATAGACCGTTCTGTTATTCAAATTTATCTTTCTATTCTCTCAAACCCAAAGGCTCTAGAGAGTGGAACAAATTACCGGCAGCTATGAAATGTATCGATTCCATTTCTTTATTTAACCCTACATCGCCGGGGGGGTTGTACTTTTCGCCCCCCCCCCACCCGCCGTTGAATTTTTTGCTCCTATCTCCGGAACAACAGAAAATTGAGAGCTGAAACTTCTTGACTTTTTAGATTATCATATTGGGTTCATTTTTGAGCCTATTTGCATGAACCCCCATGCAGAGGATCATGGGTAAATTCAAAATGGCGGCCATGTGGAGTACAAGAAAAGTGATGTTTTCGTCATATTTCTTCAAAAATTTTGCTTTTTTGTATAGAAAAGTGGGTAAAATCTATTTTATTTCATATCAGATTATTTTTTACTAATTTATCATGTAGTTTTTGCGAAGAAAAAACAGAAATAAAAAATTCGAAAATTCTCACCAAAAAATGGTCGAAAATGCTCTTTTTGGAAATGACGTCACAGTGACATCATCATGGCGGCCATCTTGCATTTTTTTACATTTTCTTGTAGAGCTTGACCCAATGATATAGTGTGGTAACTTTCATCTCCCTAGCCTTAGCGATAGCGAAAATATATAGGTAGGCTGCGGTACACCCCAAATCGCCCAGGCCAGATAGGGTTAAAGCCAAATTGAAAGACTATTTTATTGGAGACTGACCTACCTCACATTATAAGTACATATGTGCATTCTCTTTTTGTATTATTCTTTTCACCATCCACAAGTTATTTTTTAGTCAATCTGTTTTTTTAATGGAATGGAACAAGCCCCTTGGGGTTTTATTCCCGCCATTTGTCTCGTCTGGCGTGTATATTCTAATATTACAACTACTGTTTCTTTCATGACTGCCATTTACATATTTTGCATACATTCATTGGTGAATAAAGTCAAATCAAGTCAAATTAATCACGATAGCATATCCAATAGGCACATCATTGTGTGTGAACTCTCTGTATTCTAGAATACCGCATATTTCACGCTCTACTGAATTCACTCGATCTGGATCGCAAAAGCTAGTACTTATCCCAGTTCTGCTATGCCTAATATATGGGTTGCAGGCTTTGCGATTTGCGTTGACGGGATTGTCGTTCTAACATGTTCGCAGCTGTCTCAACATGATCATGATAATGTGTTCCCTTCTGTATTCATATTATTCCTCGGTCGAATCAGACATTTAAATACAGCCTGTTAAGTTAAATAGAGAGTATTTGAACGCGCATGGATGGCTGCCTTATCAGCCTGTATTGATATCTTCCATGTTGCCTTATACATCAAATACATGGTCAAATTTATTCTAAAAACATTATTGCGGAAAGTTACAAAACATACCTATACCACCAAGCGCCTGCACTCAAAATGTCTCAAATTTGGCATGCTGGTAGCAAATTACCAGCATAGACTGCAAGATCTATGATGTTACGTTCCGTAACATGTGTCGTTCCCGCTAACCACTGGATAGAGGCCGTATGGTCCTATGTACTTCAAGATCCCCACGGTGTTCATAAGATCAATCACAATCAAAGCTTGACTGAGATACATTCTCTGGATAACGACTTTACAACGAACATCACATGGATTAAGAATACTGATCAACGATACGGATTTGATATTTTGGAGCATCATGATGTCTTGCCGGTGTGATGAATAAGAATGTCCTGGTGATTAGTGTTCCTATTCATATCCTTTTCTATTGCAATCAAGGATGGACACTTGTCCCCAATGTGGAGAAAAGTGCCCTAGCTGGGTTAGAAGATAGGAGCCGGACACTCTTAGCCACCGAACATTTTCAGCCTCCACACCGGCATCACCGAGAACTGTTGACAGCTTCACTCTTGTTGGAAACTAGCCTACAACGTCTATGTATACTATGATTGTTGTTTTTAAATTCGGTGTTAATGCTGTTATATGAATTAGTTCTCTGTATTATGCGCGCGGAAACTCCTTAATGGACGATGGCTGAATATTGAAGCCATCGTTTAGTTTCTCATGAATCTGTTCCTCGCCACAATCGATAATATCTATCACCTTTGGCTGAAGGACGTAACACGCGGGATTATGGAATTAAACAAACGACTATCTTGTTGATTATGTTGGAATGGAAGACGAGACCAGGAAGAACGGCCTGTCATTGTCTGGCACCAATGGCAACAGCTATATTGATGATACTCGGCTCAACCCAACATATTCTGATCCTTCTTTCATCATGTTCACATCGGCCAATAATCCGTATGTCTATCAAGAGAAGATGTGAAAAATGTTAGTCATGTGAGGACCCAAAATGATACGACCTATTCGATGTTTAGGCAGGTCAGTGACTCATTATATGATGACGAGATTTCAGCAATAAAAGACTGGAATCATCATTTTTTCAAATACCTGTAGCCCATTAAAAGCGACGTTTACAGACAAGGCCCCAAATAATATAATTTGTTAAATATAACTGTTACCTGGTGCTGGTTAATCGGTTGGGTATTATGAGTCTCATTCACCAAACGCTATATAGACGATCTTCTCGCTGTGGATAATCGCTATATAAATGACGCAGTGAAGGATATATATCCACCTTCACTGGATTTGAAGGAAACTACAGATAGCCCTACAGGCACATCTTATTTAGATCTCTATCTCTATAAAAAATGAAGCGGGCATTCTCTCTCGTCGACTTTATGACAAAAGAGATGATTACAATTTCGACATCGTAAACTATCCCTTTCTGGACAGTAATATTCCAGTGGGACCTGCATATGGCGTATACATATCTCGCTTAGTAGCATTCGCTAGATCCTGTGTTAAATGTGACGATTTTAATCAACGTCACAAAACATTGTTGCAGAAACTTATAAAACAGGGCTATTCCACCAAACGCCTCCACTCAAAGTTTCTCGTATTTGGCGATACACATCGCATGCTGATAGCAAAATACGAACGTAGCGTGCAAGATCTATGGCGCTACGTTTCGTAACTTGTGTCTAATTCCGCTTAACCCGGGGCTAGGGGCCGTATGAACCCATGTACTTCAAGATCCTCATGGTACTCATATGAACAGACACAATCAAAGCGTGACTGAGATACATCATTCTTTAGATGACGACTTTACAACGGATATTATGGATTAAGAATACTGATCATCGACACGGATTTGATATTTTTGGAACATCATGATGTCTTGCCGGCATCACTGAAAACTGTTGACCGCTTCTCTCTTGCAGGAAACAAGCCTATGTTTATGTATACTATGATTTTCTTTTTGAATTTGGTGCTAATACTGTTATATGGAATATGGAATAGGTCTTTGGATTATGGACGCGGATATTCTCTAATGGTCGACGGCTGGATTATGAATGACGGACTAGACGCTTGTAATCCAGTTTCTACGAGCAGCCTTTTGAACACTGGAAAGAGACGTGGTAAAGTAGGTCTACAACTTCCTAACCAAATACGAAAAAAAGTGAGAAGGAAAACGGCAAATATTTTGAAATATTCGGAATCAGCATGGTATAATTTCATCGAAATATGACAAGAAATATTGACTTTTGCTCGAAATTATAAGACCGTACAACGCTAAAGTTTGATCGCCGACTCTTCGGCTGATCGGCCGAGCTGGAGTCGAGTCGGCAAAAAAACCCCTGCACAGTTCGCAAACCAAAAACGTCTGAAAATGGTCTAATCTTGAATTAAACAGCGTGTATTAAAAACGTCAACTGCTCACATTATTTCGATTCATATAACCTAGAATTGTACACGTCAAATTCATGTGTGCTCGAGTATCAGCGGTAAACTCCCACATCATGCACATTGTATCGGAGATCGATCGTCGAAGACCAAGACTGAGTCAAGATTTCGTTACCGTAAGCTGTTCAAAATCATCAGTCTCTACTCACAGTCCATCTTTTCCAGATTTTTTCAGTAACTGTCGGACATTTTATCGGTCAGATTTACGGAGTTGATATCCGGCATATTCTTTATTTCCAGTTCTGTCACTGGCAGAACACTCCAGCAGCCATGTTTGTTTACACTGAACACGGTGGCTAGCCCCGCATAGAGCCCGGCTCTATTAGAGGTCAGTCAGTGCAGTAGATTCAAGATTCAAGAATTTTATACGAGACGCTCAATGCTGAGCAGAGTACAACGAACGACATAACATTGCCAACAATTAAATTTCAAATTTGAACAATAAAGTACATAACAAAGGATACATAAACCATTTAGCTATATCGTGTTATTGGTACACAGAGTAGAGTAGGAGACGAATATTTATCCTCAATTCACGTGACCGCTCTCGGCCAATAAAGACCTAGGATCTACTGGAAGTAGAAATAAAGCTTTTTCCTGTTGATTCTGTATTGACTTACTCGTCCACTGGAATAACTTTGGATGTTATATTCAATACGCACAAACAGTTACTCAAGGAAAGAGGTAATTTCCCTTCCTATCGCTCATACTGATAAAGTTAAATTATACTGGACTCCCAAAATGCATAAATATCATACAAAGCTAGACTTATATCTGGTTCCAGAAGTTTTACAAGTAAACTTCTGTCCACTTTGTTAAAGAGATCCCTGGAAGCAAATAAATCATTTCGGGGAAATTATTGTGCTGCAATGTCAAGAGATGTCTGAGATGTCGAATGTATGTGCATACTAAAAAACTAAAAAAAGTAACACCGAAAAACTAGATATCATACCATATAGACATTTATCTACTTGGGATTTCTCGACTCTCTATACTACTGTTCCTCATCAGAACCTCGTTGAACAACTTAGTTGATTAATAATAATATCGGTGTTTAATAAAACTGGTTACCGGTATGTTAATGTCAGAAGCATAAGTCTTTCTTCAGTTCTACTGCACTTAAATAAGGCAATTCAGCAATACGATATACCAACAGCGTTCACCAAACTTTATATTGAAAATCTCCTAGCACTGGATAACCCCTATATTAACGGCACAGTGAAGGATACTTACCCCTTCTCTGGGTATTAAGGAAACCACTGATAGCCCAGATGGAGCATCTTTACAAGAATGATCAGGGCTTTCTCTCACGTTGAATCGCCGACAAGAGATAGACGATTACAAATTTGACATAGTAAACTACCCCTTTCTGGATAGTAATATTCCAGAGGGACCTGTTCACGGCGTATACATATTCGGCCTGGTAGCATTTGCTATATAATGTACAGATTGTGACAATTATAATCAGCGTCGCAGAATATTACTGTAGAAGCTTGTCAAACAGGGCTAAACCACACCACGCCTCCATTCAAAGTTTCTCAAATTTATGATAAATATCGTACACTGACTTTACAATACGATCTTAGCGTGCAAGATCTCTGGCGTTACGTTTCGTAATCTATGTCCAATTCCGCTTAACCTGGGGATTTTTCTCTCTTCGAATATCATGCATCTTACATCTCCATTCAAATGAACAGACACAATCAAAGCGTGACATACATTCTCTAGAAACGACTTGTAATTGATTCTGATCAAGAATAATGGTGAGTGATTATTCACCATCAGGTCTTACTGCATCGTTGGAAACTGTTGACCGCTTCTCTCTTGTGGGTAATTGTCTTGTGGTTTTCTTAATTTTATTTCACACACATTGGAATTGGTGCTGTTATACGAAATAGGTCTTTCGATTATTGACGCAGAAATTGACGCTTGATGTTTGCGACATTTAGCAAGGTACAGGTAAATAGAGTTTGGACAAGGATTTATCTTTTGCTTTTTATGATGATGTGTACTGGAAAAACACTAAGCCCTATAATTCAAAGTATGGTAAATCAAATGAATGCGGACTGTCTGGAAAATGATAACAATGACCTATCTCATTTTCGCGGTTAAAATGCTGTTACACGAAAAAAAACAAAAAAAACAACAACAAAAAATCGTTCTAGCTTGTGACACATCAACACTGCCATTATTTAGAGAAAGACACTATTTCGTTTGAGGATTGAATTCAACATTTAAAATCCGAAATAAAAAAGTACGCCCCAGCTGCATGTAGACATTTCATATTAAATACTTGCAGTTGTGATTATGGCTGCTATTATTGCCATTTTATTTGCTTAGGAAAACTGCTCAACCGCGAAGATACTTCAAATTAAATATCATTCTTTCATATCCTTTATAAGAAAATTATATATTATTGCCAAATCTTTGAAATTGACGTGAAATGAAAGTATAAATTCTTTTAGGTTTTCCAAAATCGAGCGAGATCCAACGAATTTTTTGAAGGTATGAGGGGTTCGCTTTTTATCCGATAATAAGGGATTAAAACGGATGTGCGTGATACGAAATATGTCTTTGTTTTTGGCAATCGGGATATTTTTCAAAGTGGGAACGCGATTCGACATGTTGGTTTGAACAGCTGGTTCACTTTTCTGCTGTTGATGCAGAATGTTCTGCATAATTATCATGTGTTCTGCATGTTTAGGCGATATCAGCTATAGTTTGCAGAAAATCTATGTTATGCATATTCTTTCCCTCCGATCTTTCTTTAATTCGTTCCTTGACTCTTTGACAGATCGACGGATTTATCTCTCATTTCGTTAGGTTAGCTATATGGCCATGTAGATGTCGCGAATTTGAGATGAATAGATCAAAGGTCAGATCATCTGTGGCTCAAAATCAGAATACCATTGAAAATCGCCAATAGTACCAGTATATACGTTAGTGCGGAACGATATGTCTGGTATCAAAACTGAGGTCAGAAAGTCGAATGTCAACGTTATGGTCAACGAAGGAAATTATTGAAAACATTATGTTCTACCTTCAGTTCATGGATGTGGATTAGCACCAAACTTTAGGATACTTCAATCTTATGGCGAACAAGAAACCTGTTGAGGTCGAAAAGACAACGAAAAGTGTGGACCAATACTCTTGAAATCATTGACTAACATGTCAATGTGTTAGGGTGACACGTTGTGTTAGGTAGCAAGATTGAGGTCAAAAGGTCAAGGAGGTCAGTGTTCATCAACAACTTATTGAAACATGAATACCACGAAAGACAATGGCCCCAAATCCTGATGACGTATTATATATCTCTCAGTCACGTGATGAATTGTGTATTCATTCATCTGTATGACACGTGAGCACTTATCCAGAAATCTAACATCGCTTATGTAATACGAAACCAAATAAATTTTCATTGTCAACGCAAAGTACATGTGCCGCCAGGTGTGAAGTCCCAAATTAAAGCTATGCCAGCCCAGGGACCTCGAGCTGACGATTAAGTTGATATGTCATGTTACATGAGGGAGGGGACAGGCTAATTGAATTGTATAAAGATCCCCAACAGCCATTAAATTGCCATGGATGTTGGGGGCCTGCATGACATTAAGTGATAGCGGTGGGATTTTATTTTCATGAGTGTAGGGGGCCTACGTCATCAGGTTTCGAGATAATTAGATATATTTATAAATAGCATATCCCATAGTGTGAGTTGCTTTCGGTAAGCTGTCATTATTCTTGAAATAAGGCCTAAAATGTTTAATGTGCATATACATGTAGGTACGATCAGCGAATTTCAGGTGGGATGGTACAATGTATGAAAGTATATTCTGTAAACCTGTTGAATGTGGAGGTGTATTTGAACAACCAGGAATCGGTAAATAAACAATGCACTGTATCACACAGCTGTAAATATGATAGGACATGTGATATCTGTAAACCATCGATTGGAAACGGTCTGCATATATTTTGGGACGCAAACATTTAACGTTTTACTTAGTCACCTGGATTTAAATTTAAATAAATTATCGAGATACCACGAAAGGTAAATACGGAAAATTGTATAAATACAAGAGATTTTTTGGCTTCTTCAGTGCTAGAAACACCATCAACAGAAGAGAGTTGAAGACTGCCCAGAAGCAGAATGGCTTTCACCTACGGTTTCATTATTCTCTTGGTTATCTCTGTCTGGCTGGGGTATGCCGATGGAAGGGTAAGATTTTGATATAACATTACCGTACAGCCGTAATATTCGACAATCGAGTGAGCAACAGTTGTTCCGCAGCAATTGACTTTGCAAGAACTTAAAGGTATTTGCAAGGTAATCTATTGATTTCATGATTGAGGCCCAAAAGATGAAGATGTGTTTTTTGAAGGAAGTGGACAAAGGGTTCTATGTGACTAATACTTGGTTTTCATGTTGTTGAATGATCATCAATGAAACGT
>JAVTVY010016276.1:0-61555 GCA_036873755.1 Hanleya hanleyi
GGCGCCTCCGACCTTCGCCTTGATGGCCACTAACGTGAAGGGGCATGCAGCGGACTATAAGATTGTCATCCAAGACGCAGTGCTGTATAATGTCCGAAAAGTGAAACCGAATCCAGCCGTTCAGTTGGGACACATGAAAGCCTTGGAAACAAAACCAGCCCAGTACCCTATCCGACGTGTACAAACCAAAGTGTTCTCTGTGCCTGCTGGAAATATGGGCGCCAGCAAAGAAAACCTGTTCCTGGGGGGACTACCCAAGCGATTGATCCTGGCCTGTGTGGAAAATACCAGTTTCAGCGGAGCCTACCCAGAGAATCCGTTTGACTTTCAACATTTCGGCATCAATTTTGTGGCCCTGCATGTGGATGGACAACAGGTGCCAGCCACGGCCTTAACACCGAACTTTGGGCGGAGGAATTTCATTCGAGCCTTTCAGAGCCTGTTTACAGCCACCGGTCAAATCAACCAGGACGAAGGGAATATGATCAGTCGGGAGGACTACGCGAACGGATACACGTTGTTCTGTTTCGATCTAACCCCCACCTTAGAGAACGACCATCAGCTGGCCCTGGCCAAGCAAGGCAACTTACGGTTGGAAATCCACTTTGCTCGAGCCCTGGCGACCACCGTCAATGTGATCTGCTACGCCGAGTTTGACAACATCATTCAAGTGGAAAAGGCGCGCAACGTCCTGTGTGACTTCTCCACCTAACATGGATACAGACCAGATAACCACCGTGCTGGAGAATGACCCAGGAACACGTATGGTCTTTCAAGGAGTGTTCGCCCGAGACGTGTTCCCATTAGACCGTGTGTATCCGGCTGCTAACGTCCTGAATACAGACCCGATGGATCGGCCCGGTGAACACTGGGTGGCCGTGTACTTGACAGAACAGCAGGGCGAATACTTTGACCCGTACGGCCTGCCACCCCTCCATCCCGATTTAACAGACTTCATGGATCAAGACACAGAGACGTGGTGTTGGAACAGTCAAACGTTGCAAAGCCTGACCAGTGGCGTGTGCGGACAATATTGCTTGTTTTACCTGTACCATCGATGCCGGGAAGACCCTTATCTACCATCGTACAGATGTTTGACGAGTACCCCCAGGCCGAGGACCGCGATGTACTCGTCTATGACTGGGCCGCCCATCATTTCAATGTACAAGCCCCGTTCTGGGCTTAAGTTAATTACAAGCCCGCTGTTCTGGGCTTAAGTTTACAAGCCCCTTGTTCTGGGCTTCAATGTGCAAGCCCCTTGTTCTGGGCTTCAATTCTTTCAATGTACAAGCCCCTTGTTCTGGGCTTCAGTTTTCACGTGGTTGTTCTCACGTTGTTGTTCACTGAATAAAAAAAATGAGATCTCACCAAAAACCCTGTCTTGTGTGTTTTATTCATAATGCATCAATGCCCAATGTGGAAATTCAGTCAAACTGAAATCAGTGGTGTAGGATGGGGCCAAAATGTAACCCATCAAGGTTAGAATGCAAGAGCACTATAGTACCTGCATCGTTCATTGCAGCCAATGAAATCAGCCCACAGACCAAGTACGTGTTTTGGTCTAGGTTTGGAGCGGGCATTTCATTGAGGTGCGTGTATACGGTGAGTGAAGACTCGTCCAACACGTATAGATTATGTTTATGACTATAAGTTCTAGGTAACCCATCAAGGTTAGAATGCAAGAGCACTATAGTAAAAATAGAGAGCCAATGAAATCAGCCCACAGACCAAGTACGTGTTTTTGGTCTGGGTTTGGAGCGGGCATTTCATTGAGGTACGTGTATACGGTGAGTGAAGAGACTCGTCCAACACGTATAGATTATTACTATAAGTTCTATGAGCATAATGCATGAAAGTGGCTTTGAACACCGTATTAGCCAATCAGTGGCCTAGAATGGAGCCAAAGGTAACCCATCCATGTCCAGAAAACATTACCCGGGTGTACAAGAACCCAGATGTAGGCGCGGACGTCAGCGAAAGCACACCGTGAGTGCCCCAATTCGATTGGCTGATTGTTCGACCGCTGATTGGTTCTTTTTCTCGACCGCTGATTGGCTCTTTTTTCTCGACCGCTGATTGGTCCAAATGGACCTGCCCATCCTTCCCAGGTTCATTTACAATCCCCTTTTTGGGGTTCAAGCTCTGACTATATCGATGCCGCAACATTGTCTCATTGGACATTGGACCGTCTGACCTGGAGGTGACCTTTGACCTGACATGCGTCCGCGCGCGCGGGCACTGCCGGGGATGACGCGCACTTCCGGAGAACTCGCGCGCGCGCTCGCGCTGGGGGGCCGGGGCGAGCCGCGGCGGGGAAAACAAAACCCGGCGGTTGAACATACGGACGTCTAAGAGGAAACATTGGAACTCTTCCATGTTTGGAGGTAGTTTTAGTGAAAAGCCCGGAAGTGACGTCACAACCCCCACGTGACCTGCGCAGCAGAATGGAAACGACACCCTAGTGTAACTCCCTCACCTAGGCTTCACATGGATACCTCACTCGATCCCTTCGACCCACTAGGGGCCCACCTACACCCCAACACGTCTATTTCTATACTACGGCCAGACTGCGCATGCGCAGAATCCCGATAGTTCAACCCCACACCCAGCCCATCAGATGCCCCTTCACGTATGCTTCACTTTGATACCTCACTCGACCCCATTGGACCATTCGTGGCTCCCCTAGCTCCAAAACGTAGAGCGGGACCCATACAGGGTCCAGTTTTCGACACTAGGTGACCACATCCCGACAGAAATGGCTAGTTTTCGACACCGGATGTGCCGCCATCTTGAACACACGTGCCGCCATCTTGGATATGTCCCATAATGCACCGGGTCAAAATACTCGCTTCTGATTGGACGAGAGCTCCGTGGCGGATTTGAAATACTCGCTTCTGATTGGACGAGAGCTCCGCATTGCATCTGCGCATGCGCAGAATGATATTCCTACCGCACACCCAACCCATCAGATGCCCCTTCATCTAGGCTTCACTTTGATACCTCACTCGACCCCATTGGACCATTAGTAACTCCCCTAGCTCCAACACGGCTATTTCCATACCCTTGGGCCACCGCGCATGCGCAGAATGGTGACAACGCCCGAGCCGCTAGTCCAGTCAGATGCCCCCTCACCTAGGCTTCACATTGATACATCACTCGACCCCACTGGACCAGTAGTAACTCCCCTAGCTCCCAACACGGCTATTTCCATACCCTTGGGCCACCGCGCATGCGCAGAATAGTTCATACCCTTGGGCCCACCCGCTTAGATGCCCCTTGACGATAGTTCAACCCCACACCCAGCCCATTAGATGCCCCTTCACCTAAGCTTCACTTGATACCTCATATGACCCCATTGGACCATGAGTAGCTCCCCTAGCTCCAAAATGGCTATTTCCATACCCTTGGGCCACCGCGCATGCGCAGAATGGTGACAACGCCCAAGCCGATAGTCCAGTCAGATGCCCCTTCACGAATGCTTCACATTGATACATCACTCGACCCCACTGGACCAGTAGTAACTCCCCTAGCTCCAACACGGCTATTTTCATACACTTGGGCCACCGCGCATGCGCAGAATGACGCTAGTTCAACCCCACACCCAGCCCATCAGATGCCCCCTCACCTAGGCTTCACATTGATACATCACTCGACCCCACTGGACCAGTAGTAACTCCCCTAGCTCCAAAACGGCTATTTCCATACCCTTGGGCCACACGAGTTGTCTCCCTTGCGTCAGTGTGTGCAGATGGCGCTATGATCGACGCCGTGATGTGGAAAGGGCGTCCCCACACCATCCTGGAGCCGCCATTTTGTTTGTTGATTTTCTGCGGAGATACACGGGACAATAAACGCTCGACCCTAGGGTGGTACAGATGCTAGACTGATCCTATTAACATGGTACAACACCTATAGATTATGTTTATTATTATTATATGGCTTAGAGGTTTTTTTGAGGGTAATGTGAGGGGTTTTTCTCCCCGTGACCTCCCCACCGCCTCGTTTGCTCCCTTGCGCCGCCATTTTGAACCCACCACCACCACCCACAGGCCGCCATTTTAAACCCACCACCACCACCCACAAGCCGCCATTTTAAACCCACCACCACCACCCACAAGCCGCCATTTTAAACCCACCACCACCTCCCACAGGCCGCCATTTTAAACCCACCACCACCTCCCACAAGCCGCCATTTTAAACCCACCACCACCACCACCACCCACAAGCCGCCATTTTAAACCCACACCCAGCCCATTAGATGCCCCTTCACATAAGCTTCACTTTGATACCACACTCGACCCCATCGACCATTTTATCTAGGGACTACTTTTTCTCCGCGGAAGCAGACCGAATCACCGCCAGACATGACCGCATGCGGAGGACATCTCCTGGGTCACGTGATATGCAAATTTGGAACTCTCCTGTGCTGGAGGTAGCTTTTTGGTCAGAGGTCAAAATACTCGCTTCTCATTGGCTGTGTGACCTCCACGTGACCTCCATAAAATATGCAAATTTCTGAGGTCAACGGACATCAATTGAGGTTTACCCTACTACTAGTGTATAAATTCCATATTATATGGTAATTTAACAAAATGAGCTTTAAACCTGCAAATACTGCTATTTCCCTATTAATTCCGTGCTATAGTCATTCGCTGGACACTTCCGCGCATCAGGCAATATTTTGTAAATAACCATGGTTACCACCACGTATTTTCCATTAAATGTTTAGTTATTCGCTGATTAACAATTACTGAACTTTTAAGCAAGTTCTCACTTTCTCTCTCCCCCCGCCCGCCCCCCCCCCCCTTCCTTGTTGGATTTTTGCTCCTAACTCCGGAACGAGAAATTGAGAGCTGATACTCCGTTACTTTGTAGCTTATCATATTGGGGTCATTTTGGGCCTAGTCGCATGACCCCCGAGCAGAGGATCATGGGTAAATTCAAAATGGCGGCCATGTGGGGTACCAGAAAAATGACGTTTAAAAAATTGTGCTTTTCTGCATGGAAAAGTGGGTAAAACATTTTTTTTTTCTTAACAGATTATTATTGACTAATTTATCATGCATTTTTGCGAAGAAAACGCTTAAATAAAAAATCGAAAAAATCTGACCGAAAAATCGGCCAAAACCATTTTTGGGGATATTAATTAACTCATAGCGGTACCGCTGCAGTGTTTGTGTTAGACAAGCGTGAAAGGCTAGAATTGAATCTAAGCAAACATATATTCAGCAAAATAATCTTACCTGGAAAAAGAATCGATAAAGTGCTACAGAAATGTGCAATAAAAAAATCGTAATTTTTGACCCCCCTGATGGGTCATGGGCCCTAAAAAGATCGTATGCTCTCTTACAGGAGTTTGCCAGTCTTATGGATAGGACTTTCTCTGCCTTCTGACACAACAGACCCTGCCAACTACAAATTGACGGACGGAAGCGATCTGTCGTGGACAGACTGGGGAGGGCATGAACCCGATCATCTGAATACCGACAAGTGTGTTGTCATCGACAAGGGTATGGCATGGCGTACGAGAAATTGCACCGATGTATATGGAACTCTTTGTCAGGCATGTGCTCGTATTGACGAAAATGGTAAGAAACCTGTTTCACAGCCAAGAAAGGTGACCTTTTATTTGTGAAGGTGCCTTGGTCATAAGCATTATATGGTAATGAGAAGGGGTGTTGATCGGACTTAAATTGCGATGCGATCAGTTCATCGCCATAATAAAGGTAGACCAAATGACCTGAAGCAGGAAGAACACGATCAGAGCAGGTGCAGGAGGAGTGAGTGAGTGAATAGAATTTAACATAGTTTTCAACAATATTTCAGCTATATCGCAACTAACCAACTAAGCACCTCCCAGCCAAGTTGCGTTCCTGCTACTTCAAAAAAGAAATCTTTGAAGCAGCATGGAATCAGACACCCTCCACCCACCCTACGGACCAAGCTCAGGAAGAGGCACAGGAGTTTGTTCGCCTGACTATAATTTGTAAAGAATCGTCATCAATGTTTGATTACGTGATTCGTCAATAGATTCGACTAATCACATTATTTTCTGGTCACGACCGCCATGTCTAATGACGTGAATATTTTGTAAAGAATCGTTCGCCATGTTTAGTAACATGGTTACAACCTGTAAAGAATTGTCGGCCATGTTTGATAATGTGACATATCAGTGGATTCATCCAATCAAATTATTCCCACTATGCGACCACCATGTTTGATCATGTGATCTGAATGTATGAAGAATCATCGCCATATTTGATCACATGATATTCAGTGTTCAGAGAAAAGGACTTACCATGCCCATTCCATTTTAATCGAAATACCGGTACGGACGTGTACTATATATTGCCATGAACGCTATTGAATTAATGAGAATAATGTGAGGGAAATTGATTTTAATTTTGAAAACGACAACGCACATGCGCGACGCTCTATATAATCCAGGTTATGGAAATTTCATTCACCATTCAACTGAAGTGTCATTAATCTAAAGACAAAGGAGATTAATTAAGTATTCCGATGCCAACATGATTTCGTCGTCAAACCGGAAGTAAGCTTAGATATTAAATATTAAACAATTTGTAACTATACCATGTTGAACGCGACGTTAACCTTTAATTCTCTCTCTCTCTCCCTATACCAGTATGAACAACGGAACGAAGGAGAGTGACTCTACTAATAACCATATAAGAGATATACTAAAAACAGAAACCACTGCAAACTAAGTATATAATGTAATACGTATTTTTATTGATCAAAGGATTATATAACAATTCGACAATAAGCGGGGATATCTAGATTTGGATATATAGATGTGGATCTGTAGGTGTGGATGCACAAGTGTGGATATGTAGATGTGGATGTTTATATACTATATATACATCTTTGTTTTGTGATGAATATTCTTTATTTACATCATTTTTTTTATTTTCTTCCGCTTTTATTTTCGAGCTATCACTGTCACATTCCTCAGCTGCCATTTTAAAATATTTTTTCCTCAACTGCCCATGTACATGCACACTGCCTATAGATGCACACCGTCCATGTACTATACACAGACGGCAAAATCATGGAACAGCGTAGTATATATCTCGCCAACGTTATTGACCAACTAGCTACATGTCAACGCTCAAACCCAATAACATACTTTTTATTTGCAGAAGATATACATGTGGAATTCCATTGAATATACTTTATTTACGAAGAATCACGAAGGGAGCTAACTCCAGTGTTTACCATTTTTTGTTTAACATAGTCATATAAACATTGAGATAACTTCTCTTCTATTCATACAATAGCGTTCATCTAAATACAGGGCAATATAGTATACCTCCGCACTAGTATGGCGATTGGAATGGAATGGGTATGATAATTCCTTCTCCCTATAGTCCTGAGTATCACGTGATCAAATATGGCGACGCTTCTTTACGAATTATGGTAACATGATCAAATATGACGGTCGTATAGATGAAACAGTTCGACTGGACAAAACCATCGAGACTTGATCGAAACTTGATCAAACATGGCCGACAATTCTTTACAAATTAGTCAAGTGAACAAACGTAGCGGTTGTATATAGGATTCTGACTGGTCAGATTTCTTCGTACTTTCATCCTGATCAAGAGTCCTGGACCGGTTTTACAACTCCTCTTGATCTTGCTTCCGATCTTTCTTCTCCTGATCATGTGAGCGGAAGTGCACATTTTCCACTACTGCAGATGGGCATCCCTCCATTGAAGATGGTGATGGTATTTGTCATTCCTATACTCTTATACGTTAAGAAATATGTACAAATGTCAGACGCATTATTCTGCATGAAATCTTCAATACTGTATAATATAGAATTAATGCATCAGATATAGATGTTAAGTGCTATTATTAACAAATTATATTATCGTTGTTTTCGATACCGCTAAATCTCGGACTAGCCCGCCTTGGTAGGTATATAAAAAAAACAAATGTCGATTTTAACAACTCTGCTGCTTTTCTTCCTTTCTTAAGGCCCATTTCCACAGCACGCGTTTTCGCAGCGACAACCACATCCGAAAAATAGCCGTCATGTTATTCAATGGTGTAGGACTCATAGCACGCGTCAGTCGCGGCGACATCAGAACCACATTTTTGACGCGCGACACAATTAGAACCAGGGCTATTTCAACGCGTTGTCGCTGAACTATCGACCAATCGAAGGGGATAGAAATCGTTAGCCCGGTTATGTTGAGGGGAATCCCGTCCGTTGAATGGCTGGAATGGCGAGTGTGTCGCTGTCATAACGCGTGCTGTGGAAATGCACCAAACTGCAAAAAGTTGTGGTTTGCAGTTGTCGTTGTCGCGACGCGTGCTGTGGAAATGGGCCTTTATTCAATGTATTTGATAATTCCTGTGAATACCACGAAAAGATGTACCTATATTCCATTCCATTTCAGTTGACTTCTTCCGATTTCGTTTTGTCCGCCAGGCGAACTTGCGAGCAGTTGGTTCTCACATCCAATCTTTTTCATCGACCACGTCATTGGGGTGTGCGGCGTATTGCGTGCGATTGGAGAAATGTGATACCTTCCTCTTCCTTGGAGCTGGCGAATGTTACTTATTTGATAGATCATCTGTATCGTTCATTGTCCAGGATGACACTACTACGAGCGACCAGACATACAGAAGAACAGGTTGCCCGCTAGATTAATCAAGACCAAAATTTGACTAATTTTTGTCTGGACCTCTGTGTTTACGTTGACTGTTGATTAGTGATTGAGCAGGTAGGGAAGGAGGGAGGCTGGTTTTTATCGGCTAGCTGAGTTCACGGTCAACTTTGTTTATGAAGAGATATAGACAAATATATAGCTGATGTTGGTTCCTAAGACCCCAAGTCGAAGGTGTAATGTGGAGCTGATCACTGAAACAAACTATTCTGGATAATTTCTTTGATAGGCATCTAGAAGTCGGCGTATATAACACAAGGCTATTCTATGGATAAGCTCCACAGCAATAAAGAATTGTTATCCATGGAATAGTCTTGTGTTGTGTTCTGGATAAGATATTTCCAAACATGACAAGTTTACCCATAAAGACAAATGTTGGCCTCTCTGACCACCGCCTTATATATACTGTTCGCAGACTTCGTGGCGGTATTTCCAAAGCTGATAGTCATGTAACGGTTTCTTACCGTAGTTTAAAAAAAATTGTATTATCAGATTATATCACAGACCTCTCTGAAGTCCCATGGTCAGTGATAGAAAGTGTTACGGACCCCAACGATACATGGGATGCTTGGAAGAAACTGTTCTTTCAAATTGTAGACAAGCATGCCCCTTTGAGACATCGCAGAGTAAAACAATCATCCGTTCCTTGGATAAACGATGATATTCTAAATGCAATACACAGGAGAGACTATTTACTAAGAAAATTTGAATCAACGACGGAAGAAAGGTGACACGACTTATATAAAAAGCAAAGGAACTATATTGTAGGGCTTACCAAAAGGGTGAAATCAGAGTACTTCAAGAGTGAAATTGAAGAGAATAAGTCTAACCCTAAATCGCTATGGAAAACATTGAGAAACTTGCTCCCAGGTAAAACCTCAGTCGTACCACCTAAGCTGATTATAGACGATCGCGAAATCAACGAAACCGATGATATCTCTATGGAGTTCAACAAATATTTTTCGCACATCGGACAAACTTTGGCTGAATCTCAAACGAACAACTTGGTGGAAGCAGATCATAGTATGCTGCCGCAATGCCTCGACTCTGTTGAGTTGCCTTATATTACGCAGGATTTTGTGCAAAATGAAATTAACTCTATGTCCGACTCTAAAGCAACTGGATTGGATGGCATTAGTGTCCGTTTACTAAAGGTTTCATGTCCCGCTATTTTGCCTTCGTTAACATATGTCTTCAACACATCGCTGCGAACAGGAATTGTTCCAACTGACTGGAAGACCGCTAAGGTTTTCCCACTGTATAAGTCAGGAGCAAAAACCGATTTGAGCAACTACCGTCCAATCTCAGTTCTTTCGATAGTTAGCAAAGTTATTGAACGCTCAGTTCATAACAGCGTATACAGTTTCTTAGAATCCAAGAAATGGTTTACGTCATGTCAGTCTGGCTTTCGTCAGGGTCATTCAACTGCTACGGCCTTAATGAAATTGTACGACGAGTTTCTTCAAAGTCTCGATAGTGGTAAAGTCTGTCTAGCGGTCTTTATAGACCTTAAAAAAGCCTTTGATACGGTAGACCATTCCATCCTTCTAAAGAAACTGTATGCCGTTGGAGTTAGAGGTAAGCTATATTGTTGGTTTGAATCTTATCTTTCAGATAGGAGACAATGTGTTTCTATCAAGACATCTGTCACAGAATCTGAATCCATAAATATTGGCATACCGCAAGGATCTATTCTTGGCCCTCTGATGTTTCTAATATTCGTCAATGACTTACCTGTGTCTACACAGCATTCGTCTGTTAATATGTTTGCTGATGACACCAGTATACACGTTTCTGATAAGTCGTTACAAACGGCTGTCTATAAAGTGCAGTCTGATCTTGATAGATTATCAGTGTGGATGATGAGAAACAAACTTATATTGAATGCATTAAAAACAGTTTATATGATTATACGTACGCGACAACGAATACTGGATGTATCTGGTGTCTCTATCTATATTGATGGAGCACCAATAGAGAGAGTACACGAAGCAAAAGTACTTGGTGTAACATTTGACACACATCTCACGTTTCAGCCTCACATGACCATATTGTGTAATAAAATCTCGCGAAAACTTTACTTGTTGTATAATTTAAGAGATAATGTTCCTTTAGATACTTTAAAAATGCTTTATAACGCAATCATTTTGCCAAATTTTGATTATTGTGACGTCATTTGGGGTAATGCAGACGCTGGGACAATCAACAGACTGGTAAAATTACAAAAGCGGGCAGCCAGAATCATGCTTAAAGCCCCACCTCGAACACCGACCTCGGAACTTTTCAAAGACTTACGATGGATTTCCGTGAAACAAAGGATTAACTTTCACAAAGCCGTTATCATGTATAAAGTTGACCGTGGATTATCCCCCGATTATATTTTAGGCTTATTTCAGAAGGTTCCCACCAAAACTAGGGCTGGTGGACGTGGCGATTTAGTTTTGCCATGCCTGCGTTGTGAACTTTTTCGTAAAAGTTTCCAATTTTCGGGTGCAAAAATTTGGAATTCTTTGCCAGTAGAAATTCGAAACTGTGATAGCATCATAACTTTTAAACGGCAACTATTGAAATCAAAATTTTTAGAGGATATAAGATTTTAGAAACGCATTCAGTTTTTTACAACTGACAATTGTTCATAAAATATCATATTATGCGTGCAATTTACAATTGTGCGTTTGTGATAGATTTTAGATTGTGTTAATGTATGTAGGTATGCATGTATGTATGTGTCCATATTTTTATATATATATTTGTTTTACTAAATTTTACTAACTCTGCCTGGGCCTTAAGGAAGACTAGCTTGTATGCTAATTAAGTTACCCAGAGGAAATAAAGTTATTATTATTATTATTATTATTAAAGATAATTGTCCTTGGAATTCTCCCGTAGCACAAACACATAACTCTCAGCTTTATGGAGCTCACACTAATATAGTTATTTCAGTTAAATTTCTCTAACTTTTTTAAATTTCAATACATTATATTCGGAAGTTGACAAATTAACAATTAAAGGTAATCTTATGCACGACCAAAAGCAAAATGTCAACATAACATTTCGATATTGAGGCAACCCTGAAGCCGGAGACTCGCGACCAATTTTTCTTTTACTAGTTTTCACTCGCTGGGGTATTATTCCTGCCACATATATAGCTAACATGTTAATATTACTACATTCTGTATATCTGTCTCCGTTTTGTTGTATGTTTGGTGAATAAACATTGATTCCCACAGAAGAGAGCCCACCCAAACTATGTCAATCATCGATGTGTTATCTGAATAAACCGAGGACGACAGGCTCGATACCACAGAACGATATCTAATTTCTAACCTCGACATAATTTCGAATATGCATAACGCGGTTTTTGTTTGTCACCAGCTCACAGTCAACAAAAAATCCGTGGTATGTTCAATACACCAGTTGTTGTTTTTTTGTTCGTCGCCGTCCCACTGTCAACATTGGTCCATGGTTGTCTTCGATCAGTTCAAGTTGGCCATATGATCTTGCGTATTTCAATTGAATTTGGTGTTCTGGTCGCCCATACCATGAATATTTAATAGCATTCTGACATCTGGACTAATCTACTTGCAGTCGGGGAGGGGAGATAGGGTCACCGTAGGGTCCCCAATGTTTACACCAAAGACCAGTCCATCTATCTACCCCGTATCATGGTGCCACAATGTTGGGACCGCGACAACATGAAAAGAAACCCAAACAGCGCGGCGTCTAATTCGGCTGAGCCAACCAAAAACTCTTATTTTCCTTCAAACACTATGAAGTTTTCTCAGTATTGGTTGACACTCGAGTTACTGCAAGCCTGTTAGATCCTTCAAGCGACATATCCAATGGGGGAGCACGTAGGATTTAATTTTCATTAGACTGGATGAGACACGTCTGTATGCATGTTCAATGAATACTTGTCATATAGATATATAGTCCAAGCTTCATCTAACCCTTTATAAATCCCCCCCCCCCGCCTCACCCTTTAACGACGTATGAGATTATCAATCTTAGCTGTTGATTTTCACAATGACAAACGCATGTCGAATTAAGAAATAAACACCTGCAAGTCGCGTGCGTGAAACCGACACGCATGGGGCGAGTTAGTCCGAGATTTCTATGACACTTCACGCCAGACGACGGATAATTTCTAAGAGATTGTCTGGCTGGGTCAGAGTTCTCTCCCATACAAATAACGCAAATGGGAGCGACCACGGGGTCTCGCTACCTCATCCCAATGAAAATTATTTTAAAATATATTCGGCCGTTCAACAACACTTAACTCACATATATTTATTAAAGAATAATTTCCCTTCTTTTTCAACCCAAATTTAACAAGATCCGTTTCGTTCTTCGTCTGTCACAGCATCAATAACTTTACTTTCGTTTCATTGCTTCCAAGGTTCCACAACTGACCCAGTTTTCTGTTTAGAATGAGGTAGAAGTTATAAGCGCTTAAACTTGTGAAGAATGTGAGGGATCTTGATACATTTGGGCTGTTATAAATTATCAATAAATTACAGGATTATTCCAATACCCAACTTGCCGGTCGTCTGAAAGTGGCAAAGATGAAGAGTTATTGCCCCTTTTTCAGAAGCAAGATTCGGGTACAGCAATGCCTTCAACATGGGCCTCGGGAAAATCACTTTCATAAGTGTGTTTATAGACAGTGTCAGAAACGGACAGGGACCTGAAATATCACTTAACTGTGAAAGGAGCCCGAAGAAATGATGTAAAAATCCTTTGAAACAACTTTTTTCGACAATTTTCAGTCCGTGCCTTTTCTTACAGCATGCGCGAGGCAAAAGTTTACTCGTCCTACGCATTGCACTGTGGGAAGGAAACATGGCGGTTTTTTAGTAGACTATTGTTGCCCTGGTACTTTATCTATAAAGGCATACGGATTGGCCAATCCCTCTCTGGGCAGTGCAACTGTGAACTTTGAGAAAATGATGACGTGAAACAATCCGGTGCCATCTATTGGAATTAGATCGCACCCGGGTTTCCTTTAGTATTTTCTAATACTGGTTTCTATTGAATGTAGAATCTGCAAGTTTAACCGGCAAAATCTTGTGGAAATGTTCGGCAGCCAGAAAACGAATACGCCATTTTCGCCATTCAAAATAATGAAACCCACCTTATAAGTTAAATCACAGGCTTGAAATCATTTTCTTAACATTCCGTGGGTAGTTTATTCGAGTATTCTCAACACAACACAGCTTTCCAGAACCGAGAAGTCACTTTCGCAGCTAATGAGTTTGAGGGCTAGATTGTGTCCCGGAAAGCTGTGTTGTTGCGAGAATGCGAGAATAAACTACCCACGGATTGTTTACAACGAATTCTATAACACTTCTGCCTAAAACAACTTGCTAACTGTGCATTTATTGATCGTTTTAGCACAGTTGTGTGAAATGTAGATGTGTCAAGTGCCGGTGTTCATTTGGGAGATTTTATATAGTCGGGTGAGGAAATGGACGTATGCTTTCATACATGTCACAATCGAATAAGACAAAGAAACAAATTGGAAGATGGAATTTCTTTATCAGGTTTAACTGTTGTTTCCCTCGTGAAATTGATTAAAAAGCGACCAAACAGGCCTTTCTCCACGTATGTTCCACAGTACCAGCGTCAATAACGAATTTCCGCGTTCATAATCCAAATACCTAATTCATATAATAACATTAGCACCAAATTAAAAGCAGAGAGAGAGAGAAAGAGAGAGAGAATTAAGGTTTAATGTCGCGTTCATCAATATTTTAGCTACATGTATATAGCGACGATTAAACAAAATTCTAAGTACTCAAACCAATAACTTAGTAATCCAACACATTAAAACATACACACATTAAAACTTATGTAGCAAACCGATTTCTCTCAAATAACCCAAGACACAGTCCTCTCTCATCCGACTAAAAAGATCTTCCAAAGTAGTCGCTTGATAAAAAGAATCTCTTACGATCTTAAAATCTATGCAGTCGATAAGAATATATTTCACTGTGAGATCTTTGTGGCATGGAATAGACTTTGGGACTGGCTTTTTTAGTAAATGTTCGTGAGTTAATCGTGTATGGCCGATTCTACATCGCCTGATCATAGTTTTGTCGAAATGTTTCTGGCTGTTCGTATGAGTATAGCCTACAGTTTTTTTGAACTCATAGAGTTTGTTATTATTCACAGCATCCATAAAGATTGAAAAACAGCCGCCTCACATAAGTACAGATTGAGAGTGGGATTCCAACAGGATCAACCTCATCATCTAGGGTTGCCTTAGCTATTCTATCAGCTTCAGTATTACCTTTGATGCCAACTTGACTATGCAACCAACAAAACACAATATCAATGTGTTGATCAATCTACAGTCATGTAATTGTAGAGTATTCAAGATAGTGGGATGAGTCGAAGTTCCGCTTTTAATCGCTTGAACGCATGGCAGTAAATCTGAGAATATGGTATATTTTTTCCTTTTGTGGACCCAATACCTTCCAAAGCCAAGAATATAGCTTTTGCTTCTGCAATGAATATCGAACTTTTACCTGGTAGTCGACAGGTTTTAGTTTTGGAACTAAAGATAGTAACATACGCTTCTCTCTCACCCTCTTTAGAACCATCTGTATGAATAGCTTGATGTGATCTGTATATTTTTCTCAGCAGAGCAGTAATATCTACTTCTGGTTAAGCTAACTGCCATGGTGGAATTGGTAAGAGCTTGTTAGGTAAAACTGTACTAAGCTTAATACCAGCTGCTACAATATGCGGTTTCATACGAATTCCAAGTGGTGGAATAATGGAGGGTTTCTTTAAATAGAGATCCACGAACTGAGGTTTGAAAACACAGTTATATGCAGGATTCGAGCGATTTGATTACATTGTGTGATATATTGCAGTGATAGTTTAATTCTTCGAAGTTCTTCGAAATTCATCTGCTTCGACATATGAGCTTTCTTTAGGAGACGTTCTGAACGCTCCAAGGCAAAGTCTTAATCCTTGATGGAGAATAGGATCTAGCTTTGCCAAGTTTAACTTGCTTGCGCCGTTGTAAACAATAGAGCCATAATCAAGTTTGGAACGAACAAGTGATCGATATAAATGGAGAAGTGTTTGCTGATCTCCTCCCCACTTATAGTTAGCAACTACCTTCAACAAAGCAAGAGCTTTCGTGCACTTAGCTTTCAAGCAATTTATATTGGATTTGAATGTTAGTCGGCGGTCAAACAATATTCCTAAGAATTTGACCTCTTTTACTACTTTGATCTCAGTTCCATCTAGTGTAAATACTGGATCTTTGTGCTGGAAAAACTTTTTGCAAAAGTGTATACACTTTGTCTTAGCTCTGGAGAATCTGAAGCCATTTTCTAGACTCCATTTCCGAATTCTATTTAGACAAAGTTGTAAAGTGCTCTCAATATTGTGTATACTATTTCCACGGCACGAAATGTTGAAATCGTCGGCAAAGAGAGAACCATCAATTGATTTATTCAAAACTGACGCTAAGCTGTTGATCTTGATCCTAAACAGAGTGGTAGACAAAATACTACCCTGTGAGACACCCTGATCTTGGTGGAAATTATCAGATATGGTTGTACCTAACCGAACTTGGAATTGTCTATCATTCAAAAAGTTGGATATGAAAATGGGTAAAAGGCCCTTTAATCCCATAGTATGAAGGTCTTTTAGAATCCCGTATTTCCATGTAGTATCATAGGCTTTTTCTACATAAAAAAAGATGGAAACTACATGTTAATTCTTGGCAAAAGCATTCTTAACATAGGAATCTAATCTGACTAAATGGTCAATGTTGCTTCTATTTTGGCGGAAACCAGTTTGAGTTTCTTTTCAGTTGCTAGGTACCAAACAAGGCGATCATTTATCATGAGTTCCATTGTTGGTACTCATATAACAATGGCATTATGCCATGACGGTGGAAAGTCTTCTCTTATCCAAAGTCTGTTGAATATGCGTAATAGAATCTCTAGAGAAGATTCGGGTGGATGTTGCAAAACTTGATAATGAATATTATCAGGGCCTGTAGCAGAAACTTCAGCTTTCGTGAGAGAAGCATGAAGTTCCTCAATTGTAATCATAGCGTATCATAGTATACATAAAACTCGGCTAAATTCCGGCAAGACAGAAGCGGTCAATAGTTTTTAATGATGCCAGCAAGACATCATGATGTTTCAAAAATATCAAATCCGTATCGCTGATCATTATTCTTAATCCATATGACATACGTTGTAAAGTCGTTATCTAAAGTGTGATGTATCTCAGTCACGCTTTGGTTGTGACTGTTCATATGAACATTATGAGGATCTTGAAATACATAGGTTCATACGACCCCAAGCCCCGGGTTAATCCGAACTAGAAACTAAGCCTGACTCAGCTGACAGAATCAATCCCCATTTTAGAGACCACATAAACTCGTCCACACATATTGGCACGATGCAAACCGAGAAGGGGAAATCGCGCCAATATGAGTGCACCAGTTTTTCCAACAAATGGGAGAAAGTATGTCAAAGTTTACCATATTCTTTTCAACCTTTTACTAATCTTTGTTGATAATCAATTTGATTAGTTTGAGAAAGTATATAAATTTTAGGGCGCGGGCTTCGCCCTTGCCCTAAAATATAAACTTTCCCAACTAACAGTGCGTAAAATAACCATATAGCACGCCTAAGAATACATTGTTTCTTAATTCCAAGCCTGGTATTTCACGTAAAATATGGGTTTCATTATTCTTATTCTGGGTGGAGAAAATGACGTTTAAAGTATCGTTTTCTGGTTGCCGGACATTTCGGTCCGGCAGCTAGAAGATTTTGCCGGTTAAACGGGCAGACCCTGAATTCAATAGAAATCAGTCTCGTAAAAATATCTTGTTTGGGCTGTATGTCGGACTAGGTTTCCTTCATTGGGAAAATTGCAGATGCTTCACCATGGATTTGCCATAGTTGTATAACGGCCTTTATTTTACCATGCTGATACTGGTACCCCGATGCTTAGGGGACAATTTTGGCATATGCACTAAATCAAACTGTTTTTGTCTGGATCGCCACCGCGTAGCGGTGTCGACCAGGCTATGCTGCCACTCACGAAATATCTGAAAATGTGTACGTGCACTATATGGCAATGACCCTGTGTTGACCTGTAACAATCCGCCAGTGATTTGCACTTTGGTTTTCTGCCATCTTCTATCAGGGTATTACCCAGAAAATGTAGAAAAAACTGTTGTAATTGTTTCATGTTAATTAGAAATAAAACGAAATCTAAATTTGAGGGTATTTCATATTCATTTCTTCGCCCAGGGATTGCTTGAATCCGTGGACTATTTTTTTGCTCTTGCATTTGTCTGGTTCCGTGCAATCGGCTAAAACCCTTGTAAGCGACAAGCCCCCAAGATTACTTATTATATATGCCTGGTGTTTTTGTTCGTATATAATTTGTTTCTTGTTTCTAGCGTTGGAGAGACAATTTGTGCGAAAATTCCTGTTGTTGTTGTTGCACGATCATTGCGTGTTCGCCGAGCAGACGTTGCAAATCTTGTTCCGCTATCGCTGAACCGATTCCGGTTCTGCGATTATGATGACTCCAGTTTTCAACACTTGTTGTCGTGTCCTTTCCCGTGAAGTCGGCGTTCGTTACTATTTTAATGTGTCCGCATACTGCATGGAATATATTTCTAGAGGAGATATGTGTCCAAGCAACAACGATAGTATTTACATTTTTCTTGTCTTGTGAATTTCTCCTGTCCAGTGCAATGTCATCTTCACAAGTCCAGGTAATTCCTAAATCCTCACAGAGGGTTTACCTGGACATTTTTGGTAATTCGAATGAGTTCTTGGGCCGATGCCTCTATCATACATTCTCGTACATTTCATCCCCCACGCTTGTTTTGAATTAGCATGTCGGTATCCAATGCCTGTGGTTTTGCTTTGACGTCCGATGTCGATTTCATTCCGACATGAAAGCACTTTGGCCCGCGCTGAAATCCAAACCTGTCACATTTCCTACCTCGCAGCGGATTGGCATATTCAGCTAGCTTAGCGCGTTCACTGATTGGTTTGATCTAGAGGAAACCTCTTGACCTATTTATATCCAGAACTGGTATGGGTAACTATAGCCAGTGTAACAGATCGATAGATACACTGGCTTTTTTTTAGAAATCGGAAACAATAAAATTTTTCAGGTACCGCTCTCGAAAAGTTTTGTTCTTGTTGGTGTTCAAAACTTTTTCAAACTAAATTACGCAATGATCGTGCAGCAACAACAACAGGAATTTTCGCACAAATTGTCTCACCAACGCTGTCGTCAACAAACAAATTTACTATAAACACCAGGCATATAAGTGATCTTGGGCACTTACCGCAAACACATGCAGCTCTTGCCAATATCTGCGCTACACAGAACTACATGTATCTAACCAGCTAATAAAACTATCCAGTCTCCTCCCAAATTTGTCGTATCGTTTTGTCACAATAGAATTGCATGAATTATGAAAATCTGCTCGCAAAAAATGGTAGAAGACATTGTCGCAGAAGATCCACTTTTGAGCATATTACTGCAAATAGTTTCTTGCTACCACGAAGACCTGGGTTATTTCGAAATGAGCTGCCTTCACAAATTCACTTCCTTGGAGACTAAACTCTGTAATTCCTAAATCCTCACAGAGGGTTTACCTGGACATTTTTGGTAATTCGAATGAGTTCTTGGGCCGATGCCTCTATCATACATTCTCGTACATTTCATCCCCCACGCTTGTTTTGAATTAGCATGTCGGTATCCAATGCCTGTGGTTTTACTTTGACGTCCGATGTCGATTTCATTTCGACATGAAAGCACTTTGGCCCGCGCTGAAATCCAAACCTGTCACATTTCCTACCTCGCAGCGGATTGGCATATTCAGCTAGCTTAGCGCGTTCACTGATTGGTTTGATTTAGAGGAAACCTCTTGACCTATTTATATCCAGAACTAGTATGGGTAACTATAGCCAGTGTAACAGATCGATAGATACACTGGCTCGCGAGGATGGTGCAATGTATTCTGGGGGACTCTGCTCCCCGAATAGGTCTATAATTTAGTTTGAATAAGTTTGAACACCAACAACAAATTTTTTTTTAGAAATCGGAAACAATAGAATTTTTCAGGTACCGCTTTCGAAAAGTTTTGTTCTTGTTGGTGTTCAAAACTTTTTCAAACTAAATTACGCAATGATCGTGCAGCAACAACAACGGGAATTTTCGCACAAGTTGTCTCGCCAACGCTGTCGTCAACAAACAAATTTACTATAAACACCAGGCATATAAGTGATCTTGGGCACTTACCGCAAACACATGCAGCTCTTGCCAATATCTGCGCTACACAGAACTATCTAACCAGCTAATAAAACTATCCAGTCTCCCCCCAAATTTGTCGTATTGTTTTGTCACAATAGAATTGCATGAATTATGAAAATCTGCTCGCAAAAAATGGTAGAAGACATTGTCGCAGAAGATCCACTTTTGAGCATATTACTGCAAATAGTTTCTTGCTACCACGAAGACCTGGCATATTTCGAAATGAGCTGCCTTCACAAATTCACTTCCTTGGAGACTAAACTCTGTTCCAGGTGTGTTTCCCCAAACAGACTCGTCCACAACTTGGAGAAAATCTCCACATGTATCCATACATCTGCTATCGGCTAAAACATGCCAGCTGAAATGTTCTGAAACTTTAAACCCATTATTGGCCATCCAGACATCAGTACTTTGAGTACTTTCATTATTTCTCGCGGCTAAGTCGTGGGCGATCGAAGATGATAGCGAAGGTGTGTGACAATTTCCGACTGAATCGCAAGCGACATTTTTTCTTCAACCAATAAACATATATGCTTTTGGTCACATGCTAGCTCAATTTCAGATGGTATCAAATTGATGTTCGGGAGTCTTTGTTCGACTCATTTGCTCCTGTCAGAGTGGTCCAGGTGTGCTCTAACCTTTAACCGTGGTGTACCATGGTGTACTATGATATAACATGCCGGATATTTTGGGACAAATATGTGGTATATTATGGTACATCTCTGTAAACTACTGAATGACCACCGAAATAAATGGTCTGATATCAAAACTTTTGGCATGATATGGATCTGGAACAGCTAGGTTGTTGTCTGCCATCTTGGTCCACCATATTGGAAAATGGGTAGTAATTTTGCTGATTGTCTCAGTAATATTTAGAGGAGGGGGAGTTTTAGCACTCCATTTTTCGTCGTTCCGAAGATAGCGCAGAAAGTTTGGTAGGGGGGGCCATAATGCCCCCTCCCCCCCCCAGGCCAGATAGGGTTAAAGCATTGTTTCCGGAAAATATCTTTTGATAACCTAAACGGATTCTTTCCAAATTGTGGATGTGGGTAAATGTACCTTGCCTCAAGATCACGCTTGGGATTGTTTTTCATACCTGTGGGCCATGAGAAAAGTTTGTTTCTGGAATGTAACTTTTAAAAACCTGAAAGGATTCTTCCAAAATTTGGCATGTTGGTACCTTGCTTCAAGATCTCGGTTGGGATCCCACCTGTGAGCCAAGTTTTAAAAACTTGAACGGATAATTCCAAATTCGGTATGTTGGTGCCTTGCCTCAAGATCTCGCTTGCAATTGTTTTTCACGCCGATCGGCCCTGCAGGTGGCAGCACCTGTGGGTCAAGTTAAAATTTTGTTTCCGGACCATAACTTCTGAAAATCTGAACGCGTCTTTCTAAATTTGGTAAGTTGGTACCTTGCCTCAAGATTACACTTTGAATTTTCATGCGTCTCCACCTGTAGGAGGACAAGCCGAATTTTACTTTCAGGACAAATTTCGTAATTGTGGGCATCTTGCCACAGAATCTCGCTTGGGATTGTTTTGTACGCTGGGTACTTAGCGTAATGTCGAGGAACGGGAAAGAGAAGGAATTAAGGTTTAACCATATCTGGCCTGGGGGGGGGGGGGGGCAAAATGGCCCCCCTACCAAACTTTCTGCTCTATCTCCGGAACGACGAAAAATAGAGAGCTGACACTCCGGGATTTTATAGTTTATCATATTGGGGTCATTTTGAGCCTATTTGCATTTCCCCCGAGCTGAGGATCATGGGTAAATCCAAGATGGCGGCCACGTGGGGTACCAGAAAAGTGATGTTTTTGTCATATTTCTTCAAAATTTCTGCTTTTCTGAGAGGGAAAGTGCGCAAAAACTATTTTATTTCATATCAAATTAATATTTGCTAATTTATCATGCAGTTTGTGCGGAGAAATTGCATAAATAAAAAATTCGAAAAATCTGACCGAAAAATCGACCAAAAATGCCGTTTTCCAAAATGACGTCACTGTGACGTCATCAAAGCGGCCATCTTGAATTTTTTACATTTTCTGGTAGAGCTTGACCCAAGGGTATAGTGTGGTAAGTTTCAGCCCCCTAGCCCAAGGGGCAAGAAAAATAATTAGGGGGACCATTTCGGCCCCCCCCCCAGGCCAGGACAGGTCCCAAAAAGCCCAGGGCAGATAGGGTTAAAGTCGCGTTCAGCAATATTTGAGCTATATAGCGACGATCAAATAAAATTCTAACTATTCTAACAAAAAATCAAGTCAAAAACCCAGCAATTCAGAAGTAATCGACAGAACACACCAAAAGAAATGCACATACATTATAACTTAATGCAACAAACCGATTTCTTTCAAATAGCCTAAAATACAGTCTTCTTTTACCCGACTAAAAAATCTTCTAAACTAACTGCTTGATAAAAAGAATCTCACTGTGAGATCTCCGTGGCCTGGAATACACCTTGGGCTGGTTCCTTTTTTAGTAAATATTCTTGAGTTAATCGGGTGTGGCCGATTGTACATCGCTTGTCTACCGCTCGGGCTTTCATTTCAATTATACTATCATCAAAGTTACCAGGACGCTGTCATTCTGCAATTATTCCGTCTAAAATTTTCGTTAATGTCATGTCATTCAGCAATTATTCTGGCTAAAATTTTCTCTAATATTTATTTTATCCAATACTTTAAATATTTAACTGCATGTAAAAGGTATTTCTTTTTCTTGTTCAATTGATATAATACTATAATGCAATTAGATTTTATGCACATTATGCCAATAGGTAATGCCTGTGTGACTCTATATCCAGACTGTTCCACTTCCATTTATTTTGGGCTATGGAGTCGTATATCAAGATATACAAGAATATATATCAAAACTAGCAGCCAAAGGCATAACTGGTAAAGTCCTCCCTGTCATTCAGTCTATGTATTGTAACATATCCTACCGTGTAATAACCTCAAATGGACTGTCCCCTCCATTCACCAGTGTGTGAGGCGTCCGACAGGGTTGTAACCTCTCTCCTGTTCTCTTTAACATTTATGTGGATGATATTGATGAATATTTCAAACCTGATTGTGCCGCTGTTACCATGCATAACAAGAAAATAAATCATCTTTTGTTTGCGGACGATGCCATCCTCTTATCAGAAAGTCCACAGGGGCTGCAAAACTGTTCTAAACTCACTAGCTTGTTTTTCCAGGGATAATCAGCTCCCAGCCAATCTTGACAAAACTAATGTTATAATAAGGTACATGTCGTAATAACCCATCATTCTTCTTTAATCAACATCCGGTTAATGAAGTTCGAGAGTACAATTATCCTGGCATACAACTGAACAATCGTGGCAACTTCAAAAGGGCCATTGATCACCTAAAATCTAAAGGATTGAAATGCCTCAACTACAATGTACTTGTACCATTCAGTACTGAAGCATAACCCACCAATACGTATTAGCATAAGATTGTTCCACAGCGTCATTAAGCCAATCCTGTTATACTGCAGCGACATATGGGGACCCTACGTCAAAAAATATCAGACTCTGAAAAATTTGAAGTTGAGAGTGTGCATATAAAATTTTGTAAGTATATTTTAGAGTGTAACAAAAGGGCCTCTAACTGGGCGGTTAGGGCTGAACTTGGAGAATTCCCTTTAATTCAGGACATACTGTTAGGCTCAGCCAAATACATGGCCAGATTAGCAGAAACTGTTCCAACCAGATTAATATCGTTAGCATACAAGGCTAACGTGTCTATGCTTAATCAAAAGAAATCGTGCTGGTTATCTTCCACAAAAAAATTGTTTGTCGAATTGGGCCAGTGGGACACTTTGTGTAATAATCTTCTGAGCCCTTCTGCGAAATTGAACTCTATTTCTGAAGCAACCAAACAACATTTGCAAGAAACCTTCCATTCCGTTCTAGACAACGATAGTGTCCGGAAAGGGGTTGGAAACAAGTTACGAACGTATAGACTAGCCAAGGAATCAATCAGGCTTGAACCATACTTAGAACATACACCCAGTTATAAACATCGAAAATGCTTTTGTTGTCTACGAGTGAGTAATCACCAACTGATGATTGAAAAAGGACGTTACACAAATTTATCTCTCCTTGATCGCGTTTGCCCATTTTGCTCAGCCATAATCGAGGACGAAAAGCATTTTGTGTTACATTGCCCAAGTTATGCTGCCCTTAGAAATGGAAAAGTTTATGTAACTTACCATTTTACGAGGAGCCCTCATACTTACCTTATAACGTAATACATACCTTATTACGTCAATACTCTTAGGGGTTTCATCCACCGCCTCGGTGTCCGCTGCCAAAAAAGAAATGCCCAGGCACTCCCCTCCGTAGCTCCATTGATACATTATCCCGCGAGACCTGTAAGTAAAATCTCGTTTAGCCCATGCGTATTAGTTTCATCTTTTACCTAAGTAAACTGCCCTCCGACTTTAGCTAGAAGTGTGGGAGGGAGGTGGGACCGTAAGGTAAGTATGAGGGCTCCTCGTAAAATGGTAAGTTACATAAACTTTTTCATTTTACATCAGAGCCTCTCATACTTACCTTATGACGTAATACATGCCATATTACGTCAATACTCTTAGGGGTAAAACCAGAATTCGTGGGAACCCCTGGAGGGCTGGTGCAGCTAAAGACAGGGATAACGTAAATGGCGCGTCTGTAAGACAGCTCGAAAGAAGGATACAGACTGACGCTAGTCAAGCCCTACTGCGCTCCTAGGAGACAGCAAAGGGGAGTCCACCCTGGACATTTCCGATTTTCGGAAGCGTTATCCTATCGTGCAAGGGGTGATATAAACCTTGCTTCACTGAGACCCCGTACGAAACAATAAATTGACATGCCACTGGAAATCTCACCTATTGTTTCTTATGGACCCGTCGAAGACCGCCCTTCTTCGGATCTTGACATGTGCTAGTACTACGGGTATCTGTGTACTCCCTATGCGTTCCTCGAGAGGACGCCACAGGCTGCGAGGCATTGCGTGAACAGACAGCCAAGACTGGCAACTGCACCGCTGCTTGCGAGACAGTAGGATCGGTCAAATAATGTTTGACAAATGTTGACTCCGATCTCCACTGCGCCACCTCCATTATCTCATTCAACGAAGCACCCCTGAAAAGGGCTGTTGACGTAGATAATGCACGAGTCTGATGTGCCCTTGCGAATATGAAATCCTGTGGTCTGGCCATGCTATAAACTATTTCAATGGTCTCCACGAGCCATCTCGAAATGGTGTCTTTAGCTGCTGACCTGTGATTATTCACTTGGTGAGTAATCCACAGGTGCGAGAGTGAAGGACGCAAATGCTTGATAGCATCTAAGTACCACTTCAGAGCACGGACCGGACACAGAATTTTATCATCCGGAGAGAACTTAGCTAAATCCGCAAGCACTATAGGCTTGCCAGGATGCTTAAGAACTTCCGTTTTCGCAAGGAAATCAGACCTCGGGTAAAGCATAAGGCCTTCCCCGGTAAATACCATGCGATCGGGTTCGGCAGAGAGCGCATGTATTTCGCTTCTCCGCCTAGCAGATGCCACAGCGACTAAAAAGACAGTTTTTAATGTCAAACATTTTAAACTGACCTTATCCATGGGCTCGAATGGCTGCTTGGTCAGAGCATTGAGTACCAAATCAAGATTCCATGGGGGAAGTAATCTTTCGACCCTAGGACGAAGGTGATACATTCCCTTAATCAGATCCTCCAAAGGTTTACACATAGTAACCTTGGACCCGTCCTGGAAACCAGGGTGGATCGTCGCTATGGCGGACTTATGACCCGAAATAGTGGAAGGCTGTAATTTCTTTGATTCGAAAAGAAAAACAAAGAAATCTGCTATTTCCTGAGAAGTGGTGTCAGCCGGACGTTTACCGTTCTCATGGCACCACTCCCCAAAGAGGCTGAGTTTAGAATCATAAACTCGCCTTGTGGAGGCTCTTCTACATTTGACCATGATTTCTGAAGCCGCTGTAGAAAATCCCTCCTGGCGTCGGGATTTGATGACAGCATCCAGGCACTTAATTTGAATAGTCCTGGACGTTCGTGAACCCGACGCCCCAGGAGATCTGGACGATCTGGTAACCGCCGTGGTACATCTATCAGAAGGTCTAATAGACTGGTGAACCACGCCTTGGTCGGCCAGAATGGAGCTATTAGCAGTATCATACACTGCTCGCTCCGAATCTTCTGAATGACCTTGGGGACCAGAATGGTCGGGGGAAACGCGTAAGCATACATCCCCGTCCATGGAACTGACAGCGAATCCACTGCATGAGCTAGTGGATCCGGAAACGGACTCACATACACGGGAAGTTTGTGATTGTCTCGAGTCAAACAGATCGATGTGTGGTGTAGACCACAGGTCGAAGAGTCTGCGAACGACTGAGTCGTTCAGAGACCACTCGGTTGGACTCGGCCTCTGTCGTCTTGACAAGGCATCCGCTAGCACATTCCGGACGCCCGGAATATGCGCGGCTCGAACGGTGATGCGGTGTTGAAAACACCACTGGAACATTTCCCATATCATCATACATAGCTCGGGGGAGCGAGTGCCGCCCTGCTTGTTGATGTATGTCACCACCGTCGAATTGTCCGACCGAACGAGCACCACTTTGTCCCGGACGTGAGGGAGAAACCGTTTCAACGCTAGAGAGACTGCCTTCAATTCCAATAGATTGATATGGCATTGTCTCTCGCGGTGGTTCCATAGACCGTGAGCGGTCCAGTCGTCCAGATGTGCTCCCCAGCCGTCCATCGAGGCGTCTGTGAAAAGCACCACATCGGGTGGTGGCGGATGTAATGGCGCCCCCTCCAAGAGGTTGCGCCGATCCTGCCACCACTGAAGGGCTGTCAAAAGCTCCTTCTTGATGGGGACTGGTTGATTTATTTGACATGTGCTCTGTTTCCAGAAACACATCAAATACAGTTGAATCGGTCTGCGTCGAAGTGGTCCGAAAGAGATCACTTCGCCTAGGCTGACCAACCTTCCCAGTAATCTTAGAGAATCTCTGGCCGGAAGTGACGATTTGGTCAGAAACAGACCAAGGATCACGTCTAACTTCTCTAGTGAGCTCGCCGAAGGGCGAACCCGGCCGATCACGAGATCGAACTGCACTCCCAGATGTAAAAACTCCTGGGATGGATACAAGTCTGATTTGGGAAGGTTGACAATCCATCCGCCCAGAATGGCGTGATGAACAGTCAGCCGCACACCGCGGATCACAACCTGGGGCGATGATCCCTTTATCAACCAGTCCTCTATATATGTGCTTATATCCACATTGCGACGCCTGAGAGACACAGCTAGGGCGTCCACCACCCTGGTAAACACACGTGGAGCCGACGTGATCCCGAAAGGGAGAGCCTGAAATTGCCAGACTCGACCGTCGAATGCGAACCTGAGGTACTTCTGAGATTCCGGATGAATTGGAACGTGGAAGTACGCATCTTTGATGGCGCAGGCCCATCACCCCTCCGAGAATCGGCAGCACCATCGCGTGAGCTTCCCGGAGGAATCTCTAACACGCTAGAACCCCCCAAACTCGAAGGAGAGACGAGCCGCTACATTAAAAGATAATGGATATTCTAATTATTTTTCTCAAGAGGCCGGTGGTTCAGTAATCATGTAACTACCAAAGTAGTATAGTCTACGGAAAAAAGGTCAACTTTTCCAGGGAGGTAACTCTTGATTCCCGTGAAGCTTCCGACAGGGGGCGCCACCAGCTCAAGGTTATAGATTGCATCAGTATTGGCTGGGTGCCAAGTTTTGACCATTATAGTGCTGGCAACCTTTGACCTTGTATTCCTCCGCGGTGATGCGGTCATGTCTAGCGGTGATGCGGTCTGCCTCCGCGGAGATAAAGTAGTCCCCAGACTTCAAATGCGCTGCATGGTCCGATTGGGTCGTAGACAAAGAGCAGTAGACAAAGAGTATGGAAATAGACGTTTTGGGGTCTAGGTGGGTCCCTATTGGTCCGATGGAGTCGTATGAGGTATCAATGTAAAGCAGTCGTGAAAAAGGAGCATCTGGCTGGACTAGTGTGTCGTCCGTGTTCAACATTCTGCGCATGCGCAGACAGGGAATTGTGGGAGAAGGGTATGGAAATAGACGTTTTGGGATCTAGTGGAGCCCCTAATGGGCCGATGGAGTCTTATGAGGTATCAATGTGAAGGATATGTGAGGGGGCATCCGCCTGGACTAGTGTCTCGGCCGTTGTCAACATTCTGCGCATGCGCAGACAGGGAATTGTGGGAAACGGGTATGGAAATAGACGTGTTGGGGTCTGGGTGGGCCACTAGTGGTCCTATGGAATCGTATGAGGTATCAATGTGAAGCATTCGTGAAGGAGCATCCGACGGGGTGGGTGAGACGTGGAATTGACGTCATTCTGCGCATGCGCAGTAGACAAAGTGTATGGAAATACACGTTTTGGTGTCGACGTGAGCCACTATGGGTCCGATGGAGTCGTATGAGGTCTTATTTTGAAGCTCTCGTGAAGGAGCATCCGACTGGACTAATGGTTCCTCCGTGTTCAATAGTCTGCGCATGCGCAGTCTGGCCGTAGTATAGAAAGCAGGCATTTTGGGATCGGTGAGTGGGTGAGTGAGGGAGTGAGTGAGGGAGTGACTGAGGTAGCGAGTGAGGGAGTGAGTGAGTGAGGTAGTGAGTGAGTGAGTTAGTCAGTGAGTGAGGTAGTGAGTGAGTGAATGTGAAGCATTCGTGAAGGAGCATCCGCCTGGACAAGTGTGTCTTTCGTTTTCAACATTCTGCGCATGCGCAGACAGGAAATTGTGAGAAAAGGGAATGGAAAAAGACGTTTTGGGGTTTAGGTGGGCCACTATTAGTCCGATGGAGTCAAGTTAGGTATCAATGTGAAGCACACGTGAGGGAGCATCCGACTAGGTCGATGTGGGGTAGGAATATCGTCATTCTGCGCATGCGCAGGCAGGCCGCAGTATGGAAATAGACATTTTGGGGCCGATATGGACCACTAGTGGTCCAAATGGGTTGTGGGAGGTGTCAAAGTGAAGCTTGTGTGGGGTAGCGTCAGAATGGCGTGTTTTTTATTGCAAGTCGCGTCGACCTGCGCATGCGCAGTTGGGTGTAGTAAGTAAAGTGGCCATTTTGGGGCAGTGAAGGAAGGTATTTGGTGTAGAGATGGACCACTATTGCTTCGAAGGCATCGTGTGAGGTGTCATCATGTAGCTCTCGAGGTGTAGACCCCGATTTGAAGGATGTCCACTGCATCTGTGACGTACGAGTAGTACGAGTAGTAGCCAAAGTGGCCGTTTTGTGGCGGTGAAGGAAGGTATTTGGTGTAGAAATGGGCCATCCTTAGTCCGAATGCGTCGTGTGAAGTGGCATCTTAAAATAAAATATGCGTAAAATAAAAGCGTACCTGAGATACAACACATATCACGAATCGTTAGATTCTTGGTATGTGCTTTAGAATAGGTTTTCCAGAAGACTATTCTGTGAAGTTATATGACGCAGTCAGTATGTCGTCACCTCTTCCCACTTCCCTTATATGTGTTGTAATTTTTACCTGTATATGGCCAGATTCTGCTGGTGGACGTTTCGTCCCCGGGGCCCGCCCCCTGTACAGACCTTTTGGTCTTTGATATATGTTGGCATTTGTGGGAAGTTGATGCTGGGTCGACATCGGGTCTTACATACTAGTCTTTTGTGTTAATTGTCGTCATTTATATCTGACGACGATACAGCTCACCAATCTCCAATGTACGAGTTGTCACAGCGAAACAGCTGACCAATTACCAGTATACGAGTTGTCAGAGCATTTCCATCATAGCTCTCTAGATTTGTATCTAATACCGCTTATGCCGGTGCTAGGGGCCGTGTGGCCATATCATCCATGTTGCCACATGAACAGGTACAATAAAAGCGTACCTGAGATACAACACATATCACGAATCGTTAGATTCTTGGTATGTGCTTTAGAATAGCTTTTCCAGAAGACTATTCTGTGAAGTCATATGACGCAGTCAGTATGTCGGCACCTCTTCCCACTTCCCTTATATGTGTTGTAATCTTGTAGCAACGCCCGCCAACGCGAAGCCCTGGTGATTTAGCCCAAAAGCTCTAGAAAAATAGGGCATAGGGTACACCAGGGTGCGGGTGCACCACAGATGCGTGCGCATGCGTACGATGACGTCACTTCCGAGCTTCGAGCTCCAAGAGCTCCGGAGCTCCAAAAGCTCCGAGCTCGTAGGGCATAGGGTACACCAAATTGCTATATGGTGTGCATGCGTACGATGACGTCACCGAGCTTTGAGCTCCAAGAGCTCCGGAGCTCCAAAATCTTGGAGCTCAAAGCTCGGAAGTGACGTCATCGTACGCATGCGCACGCATCTGTGGTGCACCCGCACCCTGGTTTGAAGGATGTCCACTGCATCTGTGACGTACGAATAGTACGAGTAGTAGCCAAAGTGGGCGTTTTGTGGCTCAAAGAGCTCCGGAGCTCCGAGCCCCTGAATGTATTCACCCATGCTCTGATAGATACTCAGAATGCGCAAACAAGTATCGGAGGATATGTTGCCTCAACGGAATCCTGGCCTGCCCGATGATGATTAGAACAAACGGTTCAGAGCGAACATGGCCGAAGATAGAACTTTTTGAAATGGTGACTTCTGATTGGACAAGAGCAGCTGGGAATACATCGAACGGGCAAGAACGAGTATGACAGATGCAATGCCAAATGGCGGCCTCTGATTGGACAGGAGGCTACTTGTATTGCAAACATACTCAACGCGGCTCCCCCAGCGTGGGTATGATGTAACACTGGGGAGAATAAACTATATGAAAAAACTTGTTGTTGTTGTTGTTCTCTCATCCTTGTTGTTGTTGTTCTCTCTCCGGTCTATATCATGGCGTCAAGGTGTTATGCTAGGGTGTTAAGGCGTAACGACGGGTGTTGACGGGCCTCACTGCATTTCGATGTATTGGTTTCTAGAAAAATCAGAGCTTTTGGGCTAATTCACCAGGGCGTTGAAGCGTTGAGCTTCGCGTTGGCGGGCGTTGCTACAAGATGCCACTTCACACGATGCATTCGGACTAAGGATGACCCATTTCTACACCAAATACCTTCCTTCACCGCCACAAAACGCCCACTTTGGCTACTACTCGTACTGATGACGTCACCGATGACGTCACCGATGACGTCACCGATGCAGTGGACATCCTTCAAATCGGGGTCTCCACCTCGAGAGCTACAAAATGACACCTCACACGATGCCTTCGAAGCAATAGTGGTCCATCTCTACACCAAATACCTTCCTTCACTGCCCCAAATGGCCACTTTACTTACTACACCCAACTGCGCATGCGCAGATTGACGCGACTTGCAATAAAAAACACGCCATTCTGACTCTACCCCACAAAAGCTTCACTTCGAAACCTCCCACAACCCATTTGGACCACTAGTGGTCCATATCGGCCCCAAAATGTCTATTTCCATACTACGGCCTGCCTGCGCATGCGCAGAATGACGATATTCCTACCCCACATCGACCTAGTCGGATGCTCCCTCACGTGTGCTTCACATTGATACCTCACTTGACTCCATCGGACCACTAGTGGCCCACCTAAACCCTAAAACGTCTATTTCCATTCCCTTTTCCCACAATTCCCTGTCTGCGCATGCGCAAAATGTTGAAAACGAACGACACTCTTGTCCAGGCGGATGCTCCTTCACGAAAGCTTCACATTAACTCACTCACTCACTCACTCACTCACTACCTCACTCACTCACTAACTCACTCACTCACTCACTACCTCACTTACTCACTCCCTCACTCACTACCTCAGCCACTCCCTCACTCACTCCCTCACTCACCCACTCACCGATCCCAAAATGCCTGCTTTCTATACTACGGCAAGACTGCGCATGCGCAGGCTATTGAACACGGAGGAACCATTAGTCCAGTCGGATGCTCCTTCACGAGAGCTTCAAAATAAGACCTCATACGACTCCATCGGACCCATAGTGGCTCACCTCGACCCCAAAACGTGTATTTCCATAAACTTTGTCTACTGCGCATGCGCAGAATGACGTCAGTTCCACGTCTCACCCATCCCGTCGGATGCTCGTTCACGAATGCTTCACATTGGTACCTCATACGACTCCATAGGACCACCAGTGGCCCACTCAGACCCCAAAACGTCTATTTCCATACCCTTTCCCCACAATTCTCTGTCTGCGCATGCGCCGAATGTTGACAACGGCCGAGACACTAGTCCAGGCGGATGCCCCCTCACATATGCTTCACATTGATACCGCATACGACTCCATCGGCCCATTAGGGGCTCCCCTAGATCCCAAAACGTCTATTTCCATACCCTTTTCCCACAATTCCCTGGCTGCGCATGCGCAGAATGTTAAACACGGACGACACACTAGTCCAGGCAGATGCTCCGTCACGACTGCTTTACATTGATACCTCATACGACTCCATCGGACCAATAGGGACCCACCTAGACCCCAAAACGTCGATTCCCATACCCTTTGTCTACTGCGCATGCGCAGAATGACACCAGTTCCACGTCACACCCATCCCGGTGGATGCTCCTTTACGAGTGCTTCACATTGATACCTCATAGGACTCCATCGGACACATAGTGGCCCACCTAGCCCCCAAAACGTCTATTTCCATACCCTTTTCCCACAATTCCCTGTCTGCGCATGCGCAGAATGTTGACAACGGCCGAGACACTAGTCCAGGCGGATGCTGTCTCACATATGCTTCACATTTATACCTCATACGACTCCATCGGACCACTAGGTGCTCCCCTAGATCCCAAAACGTCTATTTCCATACCCTTGGCCTACTGCGCATGCGCAGAATGACGATATTCCAACCCCACATCCACCCCGTCGGATGCTCCTTCACGAATGCTTCACATTGATACCTCATACAACTCCATAGGACCAATAGTGGTCCACCAAGACCTCAAAACGTCTATTTCCATACCCGTTGTCTACCGCGCATGCGCAGAATGACGATATTTCAACCCCACACCCAGTCCATCAGATGCGCCTTCACGAATGCTTCACATTGATACCTCATACGACCCAATCAGACCATGTAGCGTATTTGAAGTCTGGGGACTACTTTTTCTCCGCGGAGGCAGACCGCATCACCGCCAGACATGACCGTATCACTGCGGAGGAATACAAGGCCAAAGGTTGCCAGAACTATAGTGGTCAAAACTTGGCACCCAGCCAATGCTGATGCAATCTATAACCTTGAGCTGGTGGCGCCCCCTGTCGGAAGCTTCACGGGAATCAAGAGTTACCTCCCTGGAAAAGTTGACCTGTTTTCCGTAGACTATACTACTTACCAAATACAATACAATATATTTATTGCACGACTCGTTAAATGGTACAAGTATGGCAAACAATATAATTACTATGGTTCTATAGCAACGTACTAATTATTAGTTAGTATGGATTTAACCAATAGTGTGGGTTAGTAGTAATTCTAGGAAAATGCTAGAAAATAACATAGGAGTTGCCGGTGTGTTGATGTAGAAACTTTAATTAAGAAGTTTCAAGTCGTTTTTTTGTTTTTTGTTTTTTTTGATGGAGGGTTAAGGCTGAGCCTTGACTGGTACATTTGGTGCTATTTTTGAAGTATTGTCATATGTATGGCTGTCAGTCACCAATAGGTAGCTTATACGACTAACAATCATCTATTGTATATGACTGCCAAGCACCTATTGTATTTATGTGTCGGTGGTCTCCTCTGGTGAACTGGCGCTTCTCATGAGGGAAATCTTCCTTCGTGGAATGAACCTCCTAGAGAATGTGGACAAGAAAATATCTATCAGTGAAAAGCATTAAAAATTTCCATTGAACAGCGTTCGAGTGTATTCCTTTAAGCCGTGAGCCGGAAAAAATCATGCTTGTAAGGATATCACGATGTCGATCAGCGTCAAATTAGCTTGTAAGGATATCACGATGTCGATCAGCGTCAAATTAGTATTATTCAGTAACAAGTGTGTGAGTGGATGACCACGGGATACATGTAGATACCGGCGAGGAAAAGGCTATATATATATATATTTTCTAGAATCAATGCAGTCGAGATTTTTAATTGTCTGTGATCAGAGAAAGGTAATTAGTTACCTCCAGTGGATGAAATATCGACCCGTTAAGCATCATTAGTATACGAAGATAGGACATCGTGTATCAGCCAATTGGAAATATATATGATTTGATCCGTAGATTGATGTGAGCATTTCATGCAGACAAAGGACACCGAATATCCTTAATGCTGTCATGTGATTTAAGGGCAGATCTGCTGATGAAGGGAATATTTTGTTTTGAATTGATTAACAGAAAATAGATATCGACAGGCAAAATGTCTGTCACTGCAGTGTTTCTTACTATCTGTATCATGTTATTGTTGATGTATTTGAAACATTCTGTCAAAGAATTCCCACGTGCATAATCAAAGCTTTCAATATACCTTTTATGCAGAACATTGTTGCATTGGTACGACGGTCTGTGTTCTTGTACCGTATCTTTTTGGTTTCTCTTGTCAACTTTTGGACCATTGCAGTTAAAAAACGCGCACCGGATCTTTTTGTAACAATATGTGAATTTGAATACTTTTTTGCCGCACAAAATATGAATAAATGAATAAACCCCACCGAAGCCACCGAAAATCTGTTTTATTCCCACCTCTTGTTTTCTCTCTCCCTTAAACACCCCCACGCGCTCAGCGATGTACCGCGGCCTGAGCCTGCTTAAACATTTTCGTTTTGCCTTAGAAAAAGGAGCTGACACTTACCACAAATATACCCTTGGATCAAGCTCTATCAGAAAATGTAAAAAAAATGCAAGACGACCGCCTCACTGATGACGTCACAGTGACACCGTTTTCCCAGAGGGCATATTTCGGTCGATTGTGCATTAGATTTTTCGATTTTTTGTTTTATTTATGAAATTTTCCTCGCAAAAACTGCATGATAAATTAGAAATTCTATAACACTTACACCTATTACACACTGATAACCGTGCAATTATTACACAATTTAGCACGGTTAAGAACTTTGTGACGTAAGAAAACTAAACCCGTGATCTTGACACGTACAGGTGTTCGCTCGGGAGAATCCATTTCACAGGGCGGATGATAAATGGCAGGACAAAGTCTCGTCTGCCTGCATGTACAATCGAATAAACAAATAGAATGAATACCCTGTAAGTAGGAACTTTATTTTATTTTAAAGGTAGAAAATGTATAATCGCAGATATTTACAAACCAATTTGGACAAACGAGTGTACACAATAAGAAACAGATCAACAGGAGAAACAAGACGCGCTTCCAGATATGAATTATCTAGAGAAGCGGAGATCGAAAAGTTCACGAGAGACACTGATGATGAATCTCTTCTTGCTGTTTTAAATGAGACACAACACGAGTGAGCATAAGATTTTATTACCCCACAAGCAAATTTGAATTCAATATCTGGATTATGATTGGTTAAAAGGTCCGGTCGTATAAACCCAAACACCCCGAGTGATGTCTTGCTACTCGGGGTATATAGAAAACAACTCACGTGCGATTGGAAACGACGCTCTCGCTTCGAAAGTTCAGCTGACCATATCTCAATATTTATGGAATAACTTTCGCTCACTCGTCAAAATTTAATGGAATAAAGTCATACTGCATTATTTTCACTGAAGTTTCCGACACATAACTCACCAAAAGGTGTCATTTGTTCCAAAAATAAAAGTCGATTTCCGAACGAAAGCAGATCAAATGGATTGTGTGTGGCACGCCTAACTCACAGTGCCGTAGCAAAATGCGGACAGTTTCGTAACCGAAATGTATGGTGTTCTATTTGTGCCAAGTTTCCGTCGCCTTTTCAAAACGCGACGTCGCCTTTTGAAACGCGACGTCGCGTTTCGAAACGCGACGTCGTGTTTCGAAACGCGACGTCGCGTTTTTAAAACACGACGTCGCCTTTTGAAAAACACGACGTCGCGTTTCTTTCCTATGTTTTTGCATTGTAAAACTCGACACAACGAAACTCGACGTCGCGTTTTCAAAAGGCGACGTCGTGTTTCACCCGCGTCTTGTTTGGCAATGTTAAAAGATAGGAAAGAAACGCGACGTCGCGTTTTAAAACGCGACGTCGTGTTTTTTAAAAGGCGACGTCGCGTTTTCAAAAGGCGACGTCGCGTTTCAAAACGCGTCGCCTTTTGAAACGCGACGTCGCCTTTCGAAACGCGACGTCGTCTTTTGAAACGCGACGTCGCCTTTCGAAACGCGACGTCGCCTTTCGAAACGCGACGTCGCCTTTTGAAACGCGACGTCGTGTTTTGATAGTAGAACTGCGCATGTCTAGGGATCATTTATTTTCAAGAAATTGTGTAGGTGCCATATTGTACTTTTCAGAAAAGGCCAGGAGTTTTAATTTTCCATTTGGGTTCTCCTTAATATTTTGAAGTTAACAAATCACAGCAATATAAAAATTCATACTCATATAATTCAGGTTTTCTTGATGCAATATTACTGCAATTCTGGCAAATCAGTTTCAATACAAACACATCTTAGAACATTTTAAACTCTAGGAATTTTTGGGTATTTTTTAGTTGTAAAATTTGATGAAAGAATTTCGCTGACAAAGTTAGAGAAATTCCCAATTCCCAAAATGCTTTTTTAGCAGATATATTCACTAGATTTGCATCAAAATTGCATCAAGACAACCCAAATGATAATATTCAGGTAGCTGTGATTTGTTGAGAGAGACACCAAACACCTTTTGAAACGCGACGTCGCCTTTCGAAACGCGACGTCGCCTTTTGAAACGCGACGTCGCCTTTTGAAACGCGACGTCGCCTTTCGAAACGCGACGTCGCCTTTCGAAACGCGACGTCGCCTTTGGAAACGCGACGTCGCCTTTCGAAACGCGACGTCGCCTTTCGAAACGCGACGTCGCCTTTTGAAACGCGACGTCGCCTTTCGAAACGCGACGTCGCCTTTTGAAACGCGACGTCGCCTTTCGAAACGCGACGTCGCCTTTTGAAACGCGACGTCGCCTTTCGAAACGCGACGTCGCCTTTCGAAACGCGACGTCGCCTTTTGAAACGCGACGTCGCCTTTCGAAACGCGACGTCGCCTTTTGAAACGCGACGTCGCCTTTCGAAACGCGACGTCGCCTTTCGAAGCGCGACGTCGTGTTTTGATAGTAGAACTGCGCATGTCTAGGGATCATTTATTTTCAAGAAATTGTGTTGTGACTATAGATACAATGCTTTAGTTAGACAAGACAAATGACATACATGTAGATATATGTAGAAGACTGTGTAATGTGTGGTAGGAAACTTCGCTGTGCTTATATCCGTCTCAGAAATTAGGTCATGTATATCCATTGAGTATACGCACCCCTCAAGACAAGAACAAGCTGACATTATTAGTGCGCATAAAGCATGTATTTAGACAATGTTTCCTCATTAGCTTTCAGTTACTTGTACAGCGATCAACTAATTTGTTTTCAAGATAATCATCCTATCCGTCCTCTAAACGTTTGTCAGGCTTTATTATTTTTATATTATTCACATTGTATCATTAATCTTGGGTGTAAAACTCGGCTGGCAGTGTCGTTTATTACTTGACTTTTAATTGCCATTTCACTATGCATTCAGTTATAGCACAATGCACTCATGGACTCACTAAGTGGAAGCTGTGCCGTTAGTGTCACCCATAGAGGACATTTAAATGTTGATTGATTAATTTATTTCAACTGGGTTAAACCGGTCCTCGGTGAAAACAGTTTCTACCCCTAGACCAACACATTTTCACTTGGCTGTAAATCTTTCACCACCAAGTGTAAAAATGGAAGCTGGATTGATCTGCATGGGTGGAAAACATTCCAGCCAGGTGCTTCTCAGGTTAATGATATTAAAAGTGACTTACCAAGTTGAGTAATACGTTATTGAATTCGAGCTTTGAACCCTTTGTATAGTTATTTATACGCTATGTAGCGGTTTTAAAATAATTGGGCACTCTATCGCAAAAAAACAAATCCTCTTAGTTCAGATAGGTCAATGCTACCACCACCTATTTTTATCAAAAATAGGAAAATAAGCGTGTAACCATTCCCGGAGACGCCGCCACAAATTTAGGTTCGTTTATTCAATCTCAGTTAAGAGTTTCTGCCCTTATTGCTTCGCTCTCCTATCAAAGTCTAGTTTCACGATAACGGTGACAACCTTGTAACCCACAGTTTTGCTGATAGCATTGGAACCCTCTACTATTGCGATTGTCTTATAATTCTCTGAGATGGTCAAGCGGATAGCTCTGGCTCACTAATAACAAATGCTCCCTAAACCTGCACATGCGCAGTTGAAAGACCAAAAGGCGACGTCGCGTTTCAAAACGCGACGTCGCGTTTCGAAAGGCGATGTCGCGTTTCGAAAGGCGACGTCGCGTTTCGAAAGGCGACGTCGCGTTTCAAAAGGCGACGTCGCGTTTCAAAAGGCGACGTCGCGTTTCGAAAGGCGACGTCGCGTTTCGAAAGGCGACGTCGCGTTTCGAAAGGCGACGTCGCGTTTCAAAAGGCGACGTCGCGTTTTGAAAAGGCGACGTCGCGTTTCAAAAGGCGACGTCGCGTTTTGAAAAGGCGACGGAAACTTGGCATAACATCCCATGATAAATAATCCTTATTGATAGTTGATGAATTATGCAAGCAAACAATCCTCTCTTCTGTCATAAAAATACTGAGTCCACCCATTTAGTGTGTCTGATTGTTAGCCAGGGTTATTTTCCGGTCTCTCACAGCAACATGGTGTTTTTTAGCAAATGCGCGAAAAATTATATCACGGTATTAGTGTTTGAATTCCTCAAATTAACAGAGTGAGGGTCTATAAGAAACCATGTATATCTCAGGTCAAATTATTCTTTGCAAATCATTTACTACATTTGCTAGCAGGAGCAAGACTAATGTATTCTTTTGCAATCAGCATTCAGAGTTATTTCAGAAATATAATTTGTAGCTTTAGGGTTGAAGAGATATTTTATCATTGAGTTGCCCCATTTATTTTCCAGGCCATTTTGGTCCGCGGATGACCTGAGCTATGATTCATTTATTTGTAACAAAAAACAGGGACTTTGTGACTATTTCATCTCAAATCGCACGCACGTGTATTTGTTTATATGGAAGTTACAACCACGCATGAACATCGAAAGGCCCAATATTGACCAATCAGCGATCGGCTAACCTTCTGTCTCTATCCGCAAGTGTACTCAAAATATCACAAAATGGAGGTCAAGCGGATAGCTCTGGCTCACTAATAACAAATGCTCCCTAAACCTGCACATGCGCAGTTGAAAGACCAAAAGGCGACGTCGCGTTTCGAAAGGCGACGTCGCGTTTCGAAAGGCGACGTCGCGTTTCAAAAGGCGACGTCGCGTTTCGAAAGGCGACGTCGCGTTTCGAAAGGCGACGTCGCGTTTCGAAGCGCGACGTCGCCTTTTGAAAACGCGACGTCGCTTTTTGAAAACGCGACGTCGCCTTTTAAAAAACACGACGTCGCGTTTTAAAACGCGACGTCGCGTTTCTTTCCTATCTTTTAACATTGCCAAACAAGACGCGGGTGAAACACGACGTCGCCTTTTGAAAACGCGACGTCGAGTTTCGTTGTGTCGAGTTTTACAATGCAAAAACATAGGAAAGAAACGCGACGTCGCGTTTTAAAAGGCGACGTCGTGTTTTCCAAAAGGCGACGTCGTGTTTTAAAAACGCGACGTCGCGTTTCGAAACACGACGTCGCGTTTCGAAACGCGACGTCGCGTTTCAAAAGGCGACGTCGCGTTTTCAAAAGGCGACGGAAACTTGGCACAAATAGAACACCATAGAAATGGCACTTTGGATTTGTCCGTTGCACCGTTGATTATAAGTGATAGGCCTTTTTCAGTATTTTTACTATAAGATAAAAAGGATTGAGGGGTAATAAATTCGTTATTCAGGTTTTCCCCCGGGTGTATGGAAAGTTAGGACCCTCCCTGAAACTCATACACACTTCGGCTGACGCCTCAGGGTGTATGAGTTTCAGGGAGGGTCGTAACTTTCTATACTCCCGGGGGAAAACCTGAATAACTAATAATCTCCAATTTAACCCTACCTGGCCTGGGGGCATTATGGCCCCCCCTACCAAACTTTCTGAGCTATCTCCGGAACGACAAAAAATGGAGAGCTGACACTCCGTGACTTTATAGTTTATCGTATTGGGGTCATTTTGAGCCTATTTGCATAACCCCCCGAGCAGAGAATCATGGGTAAATCCAAGATGGCGGCCACGTGGGGTCCCAGAAAAGTGATGTTTTTGTCATGTTTCTTCAAAATTTCTGCTTTTTCGCAATGAAAAGTGGGCAAAAACTATTTTATTTCACATTACATTAATATTTACTAATTTATCATGCAGTTTTTGCGGAGAAATTGCAAAAATAAAATTTCGGAAAATCTGACCGAAAAATCGACCCAAAAATGTCACTGTGACGTCATCAAAGCGGCCATCTTGGATTTTTTTTACATTTTCTGGTAGAGCTTCACCCAAGGGTATAACGTGATAAGTTTCAGCCCCCTAGCTGAAGGGGTAAGACAAATAATTAGGGGGGGGCCATTGCCCCCCCCCCAGGCCTGGACAGGTCCCAAAAAGCCCAGGCCAGATAGGGTTAAGGAGGTTCCAGACAATTTGAAAATAAAATGTCATTTTTCTTATATTTTGACATGATGAAGCGTAAACCTTCAACATTAGAAATAAATGATAAAATTAAGGGGTCATTTGCAAAATGTGGGATTTAATATGGCCTATTATTATGCTTAACCGTACTATAATATATGGGATTAGATTAGAATTATGTGAAAAAAATGCCTCTATTTTCATAGAAAAAAGTTCATATTTCCTGAGAAAATAAAATATCATTTTCTACAAAATCACTCAACAGTTTCCTGGAACAATGCTGAATCGAAAATCAAATAAAAATGTTGGGTCACCAAGATTCTCTTCAAGGCAGTAGGATGACAACATGGAAAAGCATGGTCATGAGGCCAAATTACCCTGATTTCGCTAAGTCAGTTTGCCAGCGTTCCTTTATTTAGGTCGTATTGCCTCAAAATTTGGATAATACATTATTCAATTCAAAAATCTGTTCTCTTGAAAGCTTATATTTTCCATTTCCATATAATTTTCTTGACCGCTGTTGACTGTTAAAACTGTTGACCGCTTCTCTCTTGCAGGAAACAAGCCTATGTTTATGTATACCATGATTGTCTTTTTGAATTTGGTGCCAATACCGTTATATGGAATATGGAATAGGTCTTTGGATAATGGACGTGGATGGCGTCTTTAATGGACGACGGCTGAATTATGAATGACGGACTAGACGCTTGTTCTTTAAATGCGCAGAAACCGGTGCAGTAGACGTAAAATTGAATTCGCCTGGAACCTCATTAACAAATGATAGAACCTGTAAAATAAATCAATTGGTAGATTCCAGACAAAAAAAAACAACCAAGTACCGGTACCCTAGTACGAAAACCTATTCAAATATCTCCCTAGTACTCCTCCTCCTCCACTTTACTCACTGCACAGCGGGTCGCATAGAAAGAGCATGCGATCTCCCTGTTCCTGTGTGGCGCGGGATAGGGTGGGGCGAGAGATCTGGGGTTTTCGCTACCTGAGATTCCATGGGCCAGGCTTGCATCCTACAGTAGAATGGGTCGACTGCGCGTGCGCAATGAGTAGTGCGCGATGAGTAGTATAGAAAGGGCACGCGATCTCCCTATACCTATAAACTAACCCATGGGGGTTAACCCTATAAATAAATTAAATAAATTTTGCCCACTTTTCATCGCGGAAAAGCAGAAATTTTGAAGAAATATGACAAAAACATCACTTTTCTGGTACCCCACGTGGCCGCCATTTTTGAATTAACCCATGACCCTCTGCTCCGGGGGTTATGCAAATAGGCTCAAAATGACCCCAATATGATAAACTATAAAGTCACAGAGTTTCAGCTCTCCATTGTTTTGCGTTCCGGAGATAGCGCAGAAAGTTTGGTAGGGGGGGCTATAATGGCCTCCCCCCAGGCCAGGCATGCCAGGTAGGGTTAAAGAACCCATGAGGGTGAATGAGCCATGGGGGTGAATGAGCACTCGTATATATAATGAGTGATGGCGAAGTGTTTGGTAACGAAATCCCCACAAAATGTCAAATGTACTCAACGATTGGTCCGTTTATTATCGAAGGCAGTTTTCTACTATCCTCCATATTTACAGAAACATCCCGGCTTTCACAAAAAATACCAACATTGTTTTTCCAAGATTAGATGGGAAGTTGGCCTAAAGTCGTTATCGTATCAGCAGAAAAAAACAAGCCCCTTGTATTTTTCATGTGAGCCAACTTCAAGTATTTCAAAATGCTTCTTTTTAATCCGAGAAATTTCACAAATTAGGCTATCACCCATATCCCATTTAGAATCTATTTGCTATTTTCCTTCAATTTAAAAATGTAATGGTTAAATTCGAATTGGCGCTCATGTGGGGTCATCCAAAAATCGAGCTTTCCAGTATACTCAAACAATTCAATGCATTATTCTTTACTCAATATGCAAATCTGAAAACGTTATGGCTCAGTAGTATAGTAAGTGGATTTAAGGTCAACTTTTGCCGGGGGAGATAACTCTTGGTGGCGACAGGTGGCGTTGTTCAGGTGACGGGAGTTCCACCAGGGGGCGCCACCAGCTCACCAAAAACTACCTCCAACACAGAAGAGTTCCAATCTAGGGGGAGGTAACTCTGGGTCACTATTGTTCCGGCAAAGGGCCCCTGGGCATGTATTCTTTCGCGGTGATGCGGTCTGGCGGTAATGCGGTCGCGGAAGAAAGCTTCCGCGGAGAAAAAGTAGTCCCAAGACTTCAAATACGCTGCATGGTACGATTGGGTCGAGTGAGGTATCAAAGTGAAGCATTCGTGAAGGGGCATCCAGTCATGGGTGGGTGTATGTAAAATTAGGATTTTTCCCGAAAATATAAAAAGCGGAACACGGACTTTACCCCTAAAATAGAGGAAAACTCCTATCAACTCTAGCCAAAAGGGCTAATATCGGTCCCCGGGCTTATCGGGGCCTGCCTATCAAGTCAATGGGGTGGGTGCATGTAAAATTAGGATTTTTTTCCGAAAATATAAAAAGCGGAACACGGACTTCATCCCTACAATATGGGTCTGTATTATACAATATAAGGGAAAATGGCTGTATGGGGTATGGGGATGGTCATTTTTTTTCGTGGGCTTTACTATGGCTTGTGGGGTCTCGTTTTTCTCGTCTCGCCAAGAAAATGACAATGGGAAGGTCCCGGAGCGAATCGGTGAAATTTTTGGGAAAAGTCACCGAGGTCTGTATATAGGCTCATACTGGCTATATGGGGGGAGGGGTGGTCAATTTGTTTTGTGGGCTTTACTATGGGTTGTGGGGTCTCGTTTTTCTCGTCTCGCCGAGAAAAACACAATGGGAGGGGTCCCGGAGCGAGGCGGTGAAATTTTTGGAAAAAGTCACCGAGGTCTGTATATAGGCCTATGAGGGTATAGTCCAACCTGGAAAATTCACACACGTTCATTGTGATATGGGTTGTTTGGTCTTGTTTTTCACGTCTCGTCATTTAGAACACGATGGGAAGGGTCCCGGAGCGAAACGGTTAAATTTTTGGAAAAGTGCCATATAGCCCATATAGCTCCATACTGGCTATATGGGGGTATAGGTTCAACCTGGGAAATTCACACACGTTCATTGTCATATGGGTTGTCTGGATTTGTTTTTCACGTCTCGTCATTTAGAACACGATGGGAAGGGTTTCGAAGCGAAACGGTGAATTTTTGGAAAAGTTCACCGAGGCCTGGGTGAGCCCATAGGCCTATACTGCATGGCTATGGGGTATAGGCCCATACGGGGTGGACGTTTTGGGGTCTAGGTGAGCCCCTAATGATCCTATGGTGTCGTATGAGGTCTTATTTTGAAGCTCTCGTGGAGGAGCATCCGACTGGACTAATAGTTCGTCCGTTTTCAATATTCTGCGCATGCGCAGTCTGGCCCGTAGTATAGAAAGTAGGCATTTTGGGGGTATGTGGGTGTGTGTTTGGGGTAGAGATGGACCGCTATGGGTCCGAATGGGTCGTGGAAGGTGTCAAAGTGAAGCTTGTGTGGGGTAGAGTCAGAATGGCGTGTTTTTAAAATGCAAGTCGCGTCAATCTGCGCATGCGCAGTTGGTTGTAGTAAGTCAAGTGGCCATTTTGGGGCAGTGCAAGAAGGTATTTGGTGTCGAGATGGACCATCCTTGGTCCGATTGTGTCGTGGGAGGTGTTATCTTCCGGTTTCACTAAAACTACCTTCGAACACAGAATAGTTCCAATGTTCCCCTTAGCATATCGGTCCCCGGGCTTATCGGGGCCAATCGTAGTTACGCCGTAACGGTCTAACATAACGCCTTGACGCCATGATATAGACCGGAGAGAGAACAACAACAACAACAAAGATGACACTTGAAGAACAACAACAACAACAAGTTTTTTTTCATATAGTTTATTTTCCCCAATGTTACATCATACCCACGCTGGGGGAGCCGCGTTGGGTATGTTTACAACTCAAAAAGACTCTTGCCCAACCAGAGGCCACCATTTGCATCTGTCCTATTCGTTCCTGTCCGCTAGATTCTTGTCCAATCAGAAGTCGCCATTTCAGAAAGTTCCATCTTTGCTCGGTGTGACCTAAGCGTCGTCGGGCAGGCCTGGATATTCTTCGGGCAGCATGTCCTGAAACAGTTGTTTGCGCATTCTTATCGCATTTTCCAGGGCCTCGATGGGTGGTAGCCCCATAGCCTCTTCCAAGTGACGCTTGGTCTTCATGATGGACCTGTGCGTGGGGTCGCCTTTCATTGCAAGCGGTAGTAAGGTATACTGTTCATAGATCGCCATGGCTGTTTTCCTGATGCGGGGGCTCATTTGGGTGTACGTCTGTTGTAAATTATCCTCTCCGGGGTCCTCGATCGCTGCAGCGTAAGTATTGATAGCTGCTGTCACAATACGATCCCAGAAGGTAGGTTCTGCCTCACTTTCCACGGACGTAGGCTGACTATCTGAGGTCAAGCTCCCCGCATCACTAGATAGACTCTCGGCAATCTCTGTTTCGGTATCAGTCGGTACACTCTCAGCAGTCTCTGTATCAGCATCCGCCTCAACGGACTCCTCAGAGTCTTCAATCCCATGTATAGTTTTCTGGTGTCGCATCATATCGTAATGTCTGGTGAACGTGCGTTCGCACTCAGAGCAAGTATAAGTCATGTTGAGGGTTGAACGTCGACTGTGCGTGTTTTTGGAAATACGCTCGCTTTTATGGACAGTAACGCCCGTCAACGCTTAGCTTAACGCTTCAACGCCCTGGTGAATTAGCTCAGAAGCTCTGATTTCCATGGAATTGACACCAATTCATCGAAATGCAGTGACGCCCGTCAACGCCCGTCGTTACGCCTTAACGCCCGTATCAACGCCTTAACACACTTTCTTAACGCTTTAACGTCGTTAAATGATGCGTTCGAACAAATGTTTCTTTTGTGCTATTGCTCTGACATACGCCGCTTTCCAGTTCATGCCCGAGGTTTTCAACATCGACGCTGTTCTTTCAATTTCCATATGGACTGGGTCCTTATCCAACAATTTCATATGGGTCACGAGGTCGACATACCGCTGACGTAAAGCCCTGCGTAGTCTGGGCGCCAATCTGTTATGGGCTAAAATTGCGGCTTCCTCTTTCGAATACCCTTTGCGTTGAAACTTGTTTTCTGTGACCCTCAACGCCTTGCCCATCTCGGCGTTCATACTTTCTTTGAACAAATCCTTCCATAGCCTCGAGTTCACATTATGTTCATTCCCTTGTACGGGTTTGAGTTGGTCCTTCACGGTTGGGTGATATTCCGGGACTGATGGTATGAAGGGACCCCGCTGTATGGGGGTGGGTTGCTGCCGCTGCTCTACCAGCTGTGGACTCGGTGGATGGTGTCGGGGTATATGACGTTGCGGTGATCCCTCGCCGGGTAGCAGGTGGGTCGTCAGCCGGCGATCTTCGGGGGTATGGGCGTTTAAATCTACGAATAGGTAGCCGTACGGACGACTTGTTGCCCCTTGAAACGCCTGCATGAAATGGTCGATGTTCTGAGGATAAATTTGACTACCAAACACACGGATTTGTGCTCTGTCCATGGGATTGGAGAACAACACAAAGTATTGGCAGTTCAAGGCAATTTCTCTGGACGCCTTCCCTTGAGGAAAGAGATTCTGGGTCAAATAGATGACGGACAGATTCCTATGATGGGATCCTTTAGTAAACAAGTCGGCAACGTGTGAATTGTGCTTGGCCGCACTCATCAGATCATCTAGCACTACCACGTTGGCTTGCTCGGGGTCAAAGTAATACGGTTCGTCTATGTCGTGAGGAATCCCTGGGACGAAACTCACATTCTGTAATCGCGTAGTTTCGTAGGCGGGCTGCCATTGGCTATAACACCAAACAACACGTGTCGGAGCTGGGATTGCCACACCTTACTCTAAGAACTTCATCACCCAGGACGTCTTTCCACATGCCGTAGGGCCGCTCACCGTCATCGTATAGAGATGCGCTACTGCACTTGTTGGACCTATAGCGGGACTCGGCGGTGTCTCTTGGTTGTGTGTGCCTTGAATGTGCCTGAGCATACTATCGCGACGAGAGAAGGTTCTCTGACAGAACGTACACGTACACGACATGTTGATCTGTCGACCAATACATAAGGACTGATGAGGGACACTTGTTCATTCTTAGATGTACAGACACCACCACCACCACCACACACTACCACCACACACACACACACACACACACCACCACATTCCACCACCACCACCACCACCACCACCCCCACCACCGGGCGTGGTGGTGGGAGCTCCCGTGTGCTCTTGGAGCTCAAAGCGTGTGGAGCTCAGAGCTCGGAAGTGACATTTGCATATGATCTCTGTGAGGTCACTTCCGCTTCCGTTCACGTTACAACACATATAAGGGACCGGAACTGACCTTTGACCCCTGCGCGCGCTAACAGTACCGGATAAAAATTGCGCGCAGGGGTCAAAGGTCAGTTCCGGTCACGTGAACGGAAGCGGAAGTGACCTCACAGAGGTCGTATGCAAATGTCACTTCCGAGCTCTGAGCTCCACAGGCTCGATCCAAGAACTCTGCCACACGGGAGCTCCCACCACCACCACCGGGCGTTGACGCCCGTCAACGCCCGGTGGTGGCGGTGGTGGTGGTGGTGGTGGAATGTGGTGGTGTTGGTGTGTGTGTATGTGGTGGTAGTGTGTGGTGGTGGTGTCTGTACATATAAGAATGAACATGTGTCCCTCATCAGTCCTTATGTATTGGTCGACAGATCAACATTTCGTGTACGTGTACGTTCTGTCAGAGAACCTTCTCTCGTCGCGATAGTATGCTCAGGCACATTCAAGGCAAACACAACCAAGAGACACCGCCGAGTCCCGCTATAGGTCCAACAAGTGCAGTAGAGCATCTCTATACGATGACGGTGAGCGGCCCTACGGCATGTGGAAAGACGTTCTGGGTGATGAAGTTCTTAGAGGAAGGTGTGGCAACCCCAGCTCCGACACGTGTTGTTTGGTGTTATAGCCAATGGCAGCCCGCCTACGAAACTACGCGATTACAGAATGTGAGTTTCGTCCCAGGGATTCCTCACGACATAGACGAACCGTATTACTTTGACCCCGAGCAAACCAACGTGGTAGTGCTAGATGATCTGATGAGTGCGGCCAAGGACAATTCACACGTTGCCGACTTGTTTACTAAAGGATCCCATCATAGGAATCTGTCCGTCATCTATTTGACCCAGAATCTCTTTCCTCAAGGGAAGGCGTCCAGAGATATTGCCTTGAACTGCCAATACTTTGTGTTGTTCTCCAATCCCATTGACAGAGCACAAATCCGTGTGTTTGGTAGTCGAATTTATCCTCAGAACATCGACCATTTCATGCAGGCGTTTCAAGGGGCAACAATTCGTCGGTACGGCTACCTATTCGTAGATTTAAAGGCCCATACCCCCCGAGGATCGCCGGCTGACGACCCACCTGCTACCCGGCGAGGGATCACCGCAACGTCATATACCCCGACACCATCCACAGAGTCCACAGCTGGTAGAGCAGCGGCAGCAACCCACCCCCATACAGCGGGGTCCCTTCATACCATCAGTCCCGGAATATCACCCAACCGTGAAGGACCAACTCAAACCCGTACAAGGAAATGAACATAATGTGAACTCGAGGCTATGGAAGGATTTGTTCAAAGAAAGTATGAACGCCGAGATGGGGTTCACAGAAAACAAGTTTCAACGCAAAGGGTATTCGAAAGAGGAAGCCGCAATTTTAGCCCATAACAGATTGGCACCCAGACTACGCAGGGCTTTACGTCAGCGGTATGTCGACCTCGTGACCCATATGAAATTGTTGGATAAGGACCCAGTCCATATGGAAATTGAAAGAACAGCGTCGATGTTGAAAACCTCGGGCATGAACTGGAAAGCGGCGTATGTCAGAGCAATAGCACAAAAGAAACATTTGTTCGAACGCATCATTAAACGACGTTAAAGCGTTAAGAAAGTGTGTTAAGGCGTTGAGACGGGCGTTAAGGCGTAACGACGGGCGTTGACGGGCGTCACTGCATTTCGATGACTTGGTGTCAATTCCATGGAAATCAGAGCTTCTGAGCTAATTCACCAGGGCGTTGAAGCGTTAAGCTAAGCGTTGATGGGCGTTACTCTCTATAAAAGCAAGCGTATTTCCAAAAACACGCACAGTCGACGTTCAACCGTCAACATGGCTTATACTTGCTCTGAGTGCGAACGCACGTTCACCAGACGTTACGATATGATGCGACACCAGAAAAATATACATGGGATTGAAGACTCTGAGGAGTCCCTTGAGGCGGATGCTGATACAGAGACTGCTGAGAGTGTATCGACTGATACCGAAACAGAGATTGCTGAGAGTCTATCTAGTGATACGGAGAGCTTGACCTCAGATAGTCAGCCTACGTCCGTGGAAAGTGAGGCAGAACCTACCTTCTGGGATCGTATTATGACAGCAGCTATCAATACTTACGCTGCAGCGATCGAGGACGCCGGAGAGGATAATTTACAACAGACGTACACCCAAATGCGCCCCCGCATCAGGAAAACAGCCATGGCGATCTATGAACGGTATACCTTACTACCGCTTGAAATGAAAGGCGACCCCACGCACAGGTCCATCATGAAGACCAAGCGTCACTTGGAAGAGGCTATGGGGCTACCACCCATCGAGGCCCTGGAAAATGCGATCAGAATGCGCAAACAACTGTTTCAGGACATGCTGCCCGAAGAATATCCAGGCCTGCCCGACGACGCTTAGGTCACACTGAGCAAAGATGGAACTTTCTGAAATGGCGACTTCTGATTGGACAAGAATCTAACGGACAGGAACGAATAGGACAGATGCAAATGATGGCCTCTGATTGGGCAAGAGTCTTTTTGAGTTGTAAACATACCCAACGCGGCTCCCCCAGCGTGGGTATGATGTAACATTGGGGAAAATAAACTATATGTTGTTGTTCTCTCAAGTGTCATCCTTGTTGTTGTTGTTGTTCTCTTTCCGGTCTATATCATGGCGTCAAGGCGTTATGTTAGAGCGTTAAGGCGTAACTACGATTGGCCCCGATAAGCCCGGGGACCGATATGCTAAGGGGTACATTGGAACTCTTCTGTGTTCGGAGGTAGTTTTAGTGAAACCGGAAGATAACACCTCCCACGACACAATCGGACCAAGGATGGTCCATCTCGACACCAAATACCTTCTTGCACTGCCCCAAAATGGCCACTTGACTTACTACAACCAACTGCGCATGCGCAGATTGACGCGACTTGCATTTTTAAAACACGCCATTCTGACTCTACCCCACACAAGCTTCACTTTGACACCTTCCACGACCCATTCGGACCCATAGCGGTCCATCTCTACCCCAAACACACACCCACATACCCCCAAAATGCCTACTTTCTATACTACGGGCCAGACTACGCATGCGCAGAATATTGAAAACGGACGAACTATTAGTCCAGTTGGATGCTTCTCCACGAGAGTTTCAAACTAAGACCTCATACGACACCATTGGATCATTAGGGGCTCACCTAGACCCCAAAACGTCCACCCCGTATGGGCCTATACCCCATAGCCATGCAGTATAGGCCTATGGGCTTACCCAGGCCTCGGTGAACTTTTCCCAAAAATTTCACCGTTTCGCTTCGAAACCCTTCCCATCGTGTTCTAAATGACGAGACGTGAAAAACAAATCCAGACAACCCATATGACAATGAACGTGTGTGAATTTCCCAGGTTGAACCTATACCCCCATATAGCCAGTATGGAGCTATATGGGCTATATGGTACTTTTCGAAACATTTCACCATTTCGCTCCGGGACCCTTCCCATCGTGTTCTAAATGACGAGACGTGAAAAACAAGACCAAACAACCCATATCACAATGAACGTGTGTGCATTTCCCAGGATGGATCTATCCCTCCCATAGCCAGTATGGAGCTATATGGGCTATATGGCACTTTTCCAAAAATTTCACCGTTTCGCTCCGGGACCCTTCCCATCGTGTTCTAAATGACGAGACGTGAAAAACAAATCCAAGCAACCCATATCACAATGAACGTGTGTGAATTTTCCAGGTTGAACCTATACCCCCATATAGCCAGCCTATAGGCCTATATACAGACCTCGGTGACTTTTCCCAAAAATTTCACCGATTCGCTCCGGGACCCTTCCCATTGTCATTTTCTTGGCGAGACGAGAAAAACGAGACTCCACAAGCCATAGTAAAGCCCACGAAAAAAATTGACCATCCCCATACCCCATACAGCCATTTTCCCTTATATTGTATAATACAGACCCATATTGTAGGGGTAAAGTCCGTGTTCCGCTTTTTATATTTTCGGAAAAAAATCCTAATTTTACATGCACCCACCCCATTGACTTGATAGGCAGGCCCCGATAAGCCCGGGGACCGATATTAGCCCTTTTGGCTAGAGTTGATAGGAGTTTTCCCCTATTTTAGGGGTAAAGTCCGTGTTCCGCTTTTTACATTTTCGGGGGAAAATCCTAATTTTACACGCACCCACCCCATTGACTTGATAGGCAGGCCCCGATAAGCCCGGGGACCGATATTAGCCCTTTTGGCTAGGGTTGATAGGGGTTTTCTCCTATTTTAAGGGTAAAGTCCGTGTTCCGCTTTTTATATTTTCGGGAAAAAATCCTAATTTTACACGCACCCACCCCATTGACTTGATAGGCAGGTCCCAATAAGCCCGGGGACCGATATTAGCCCTTTTGTCTAGGGTTGATAGGTGTTTTCCCTTATTTTAGGGGTAAAGTCCGTGTTCCGTTTCTTATAGTTTCGGGAAAAATCCTAATTTTACATACATCCACCCAAGACTGGGTGCCCCTTCACGAATGCTTCACTTTGATACCTCACTCGACCCAATCGGACCATGCAGCGTATTTGAAGTCTGGGGACTACTTTTTCTCCGCGGAAGCTTTCTTCCGCGACCGCATTACCGCCAGACCGCATCACCGCGAAAGAATACATGCCCAGGGGCCCTTTGCCGGAACTCTAGTGACCCAGAGTTACCTCCCCCTAGATTGGAACTCTTCTGTGTTGGAGGTAGTTTTTGGTGAGCTGGTGGCGCCCCCTGGTGGAACTCCCCGTCACCTGAACAACGCCACCTGTCGCCACCAAGAGTTATCTCCCCCGGCAAAAGTTGACCTTAAATCCACTTACTATACTACTTGGCTCGTCTATACTGTTCGGTAGAGTGGCAGAGCAAACTTTGACAGAATGCACCACACGTATATACTCTTGCTGACACGGTCGTTGAAAACTAAACGGCATGCCATGCCATTTGTTTTGAAAACCAATTCCTTCTATTTTTCCGTGAATGGTAGAAACAAGTTGGGTTTTTTTGTGGTCAACTTTATTTTGTGTCTGTTGTAACAAATGTCAGTTTCGCGGAGTTTGAGAGACATCGATTTCAGCCTAGATTTGAGGCTGATTACATCTTTAAATGAAATAAATTAACTCATACGGCAGATATGTCATATATCAGAAACCGTTCTTGTTTGAAACATCTCTTGTCGTCCGTTGTTACATAATATCTCGAAATGACGCAGTACGCCTCATCCTCGTGCCGATCAATCGAGCTCTTTAGCGATTGTGCCTGTAGCATTTTAAGCGATGACCACGCCCTCAGATAAGATACTATAAAGGGCCTTCTTTAGCATAGCACCTCACAGAGAAGGTTCCATCATCCAGATTGAAGAGCATCCGATATATTGTGTACAACGTTGTAAACATATTCACCAGAGCTACGTTTCCCGAAGGTAAGAATTTTCTCTTTTGACGAATCATTTTTCGTATTTTCACACATACCAACACTTGTCCCTACTTATTGTAGAAGAAGCGAAAAACAAGTCGATGTTAAGGAACCTACCGGAGAGCTTAAATCGATCACCAGGTTCAGTTTTGAGAGAAAACGCTTTCTCACTTCCTGAAATTACGACAAGAGATAATCGAAATCGAAAGATTTGACAGTCAACAAAGAAGATCGAAAATTGTTTGTCTGACAGTCAAGCATCCCCGGATGAAAATATACCAGAAGAATCTCCATATGGTCTATAAGAGCATTTGCCATGGTTTGAGAAAAGCTTGTTCATTTTAGGGTAAACCAAACGGTATTTCCCCTGAAGATAAATTAATCTATTACATCATTCACTTTTAGCCCAATCCAGTCTAATATTCCATATTTGGCCTTTCTTTTGGCGAGAGACTAAATATAAGATTCCAATCTTAATCAGTTCAATTTCATTTTAAAACAATGATCCTGTCCTAACCAACGACATACTTGTTAAAGGTATTATCTGTTTTCTCGCAGTCTCTTTTGTTTTGCGTGAAAAACTGATAAATATCGGCATTTGAAAAGTATGCCATTTACAAAGCATGAAACTAGGATGAAAGTAACTTCGGAAATGGAAGTCATTGTGATATATTTTTTTATATTTCGACTGTGATTATGCCATCGCCAGGAATACATCTGATCATGTTTAAGCAGAAAGGGCGATAAATGTACGAGCGAGCAGTAACAAACAATGAAACAATGATCGAACAATGGCGGAAGTTAGAGGTATATCAGTGAGTACCAATTAAGACAATATAGACATTGAAGAACAATTTCACTTGAAGACAACGAGATCCTTAAATGCCATGGTTTAGTTTGGGGGTTTTACTCTTATTAGCAAACGCTTCTTTGAACAGAAGTTCGTTCCAGTTCTTAGCGTGATCTATTAGTTTAGCATTACGTAATAATATATTAGGGGACAGAGCAAATTGGTGTCCTTTATCTGTACGATCTGGTATAACCTTAACATCATACATGTGTTGGAAACTTGAACATTTTAACACATGTGACTGAATCTCGCTGCTGCCTCTACTGTGTTCTTCTAATCTAGAAAAAAGACAACGTTGAGTTTTACCGATTTATTTAGCACCACAACCTGGACAACAATGGTTTTCAATAATACAGGGAAAAAAATTTTGTATGAAACAATAGAAGAAATTTTCTGAGTATTTTAAATGATCACAAAGGTGGCGGCACCCGTTAATAGTCGTCTTACTTTTTTTTTCTAGACATGGAAGTGGTATATATATTCTGGTGAATTCTTCAGAGCTGTAACTTTTTATCTCAGTCGTTTGTTTTTCTCATTTATTTAACATTTTTTTTACATATTCGCCATGAAGGGAATTCTCTTGGAATATGTGAAAAATTGTTAAGTATATTTAGCATGCTTCACATGATAACGTCAATACCCATGCCCAAGTCAGTGCTACCTAGTCTATTGAACTGAGAAGTAATCCTCGCATACATTACAAAGGAATCGAATTGATGGGTACATGTATATGGACACGATATAATGTAGGATCTTATAGGCGGACAAACAACGACGATATTTCTTTTGTGCATAGAGGATTCCTTGTCGATATGTACATTCCCAGTCCTTGTATATTCTTCACGCCTTGAACACAATCAAATTTCAATCTGACGGCAAGTAAAATGATACTGAAAGATATCCTTGTTTCTCACAATAGAAAGGCGGGCATCAGTTTTCAAAATATTCTATTATCCAAATGCACGGATACGGACTTTTCTTTCAGTGGTCAGTCTTCCTCAGATGGAGCCTCTCTGCTGTCTGAACAAAACACCGTTGAGGATACACTTTGTAAAGGAAGCTATTATTGCAGCGATCAAGTTGTCAAAGTCTGTATTCTGTGAATTCAGCAGCACAACTGGGGCGATATTAATGGGTGTGTATTCGTTCATTTCTGTAAGTTGATCTGGGTTTAATCAGTATATTTTGTGGGTCTCTGGAAAGATGGAGTATTTTCATTGAAGGACTAAAAGTGACGAGGCTTTCAAAATGCACCATCTCTACACTAAAAAAATTATGGAATATTTCTTTACTATAGCACCAGTGGAATATTCCGCAACATAGCAGTAATATTCCATACAATGCCAAGGAATATTCTATAACATGCTATGGATTGAATTCAAGGAATATTCCGCTGGAGCTATAGTCGGAGAATATTCCAGAACATGTCAAGGCTTATTTTTTTGCAGTGTATAAGTCGTACCATGGCAGATAGCTGATCTACCAAAACGAAGTCCAGCCATCTTAGTTTTAGGAGTTCCGATTCACTCGACCTGTCCAGCGGATAGGTGCTGAAATTTGAGCGACTGGTGCATCTTGTGATAAAAGCATGAAACTTGGTACACATATACCAAACGCCATGGGTAACACTTTAAAGTTTGGAAGCACTCCAAATTCCTCCTGCGTCAGATCTGGGCTGGGCGGTCATTCATCCAAGATGTCCTCCGTGATCGATAATTCACCGGTTATCGGCAAAATCGGCGATCGGCAAAATCATTCTAAATAATATCTGATTAACGATTTTATTCTACCTATCTCCCCTAAATTCGCCCGGAAGATTAGGAAAATGAAAATTCAATCTGGATGATTTTGTGACCGCTAATGTTGACTTTTAACCCTATCTAGCCTAGTTTTACTCCACAGCCAAACTTTTGATCGTAACCCCGGAACAAAACAGGTGATGAGGCTAAAACTTTCTGACTTTTCCGTAAATCTTATTGGGGTCATTTTGAGATTATTTGTTTGATCTTGAATGCAGAGGATCATGTGGCAAATCCAGAATGGCGAACATGAGGTGTGGTCAGAAACTCAAGTTTTTTGTATTTTCTCTCTATATTGGCCCAGGTTTCTTGCATAAAATGACATCGAAGTATTTTATTTTGATGAAACTAAATATTCTTCATTTTCTTTCTAACTTTCTTTGGAGAATTCAGGTATTTTTTTCAGTGTATAGGTCGTACCATGGCAGATAGCTGATCTACTCAAAACAGGTCGGATATTTTTTCTTACGGGAGGATGACGTCACTGACATGATTTTAGTTTAGTAAATTTCAACGCCCTAGCCCCATGGGTAACGAAATATTTAAGAAGAGGGGTTTATGACTGCAACATCAAGTCGCCTAGGTATCGGAGTTGAAGTAAAAAACCATAAACAACTTGTCATACAATTGTTTCAAGTTCTTCATGCAGAAAACAAAGCATTCACCATGCTTCTAACGCATATGAAGGGCGATTTCAAAGAAACCTTTCTGTCCATTGAATTTCCCGTTGCTATATATCAAGCAAAGTGACTTAGAAATATACGATGGTCTTAATTTGGACAAATCCAATGAGTAATGTGATCTCCTCAAACGTCTGAGAGATAACACTGTGAACAAGCTTCGGTGACAAAGTGCCAAGAAATCACCAGTAACGTGCCCTGTTTTCATACTTGTGTTCTTTTGACGAAAGCGATATCAGTGGCAGGTGCCTAATTTTGTCAGTGACTCCCGGCATGTGTCTGCAGCTCGTACTTCTGCATTCTTTCCTATTCCTACAAGATAAGGCATGTTTTTAATCTGTGATAACTGAACTGCATGTGTACTTTCATCCCGAAGTTCCAAAAAATATCATCAATGTAAGCATAACAGTCCATTCTATGATAATTGGATGCATATTCAACCCACTTACATCAGTTATCAATTATACATCTGCCCAAGTTGTGCTCTTCCGAAAAAGATCAAATGCACCTGTCGCTGCTATCCGATGGGATCTATCGTCTAAGGATTACCTATTCCACCTCTTGTACTGTGATTCCGGGATTGCGTTCGTTATCTTGGTTTGACGGAACTTAAGCATATACCCAGTTTAGATAATTTGATCGGAATCAAGGTAACGTTATAGATTCATTCGAGAAATATTAAAGATGCAAGGTAGAATTATGATTAATCGATCATGATCAATGATCAGTTATGATCAATTATGTGAAAGTCGTGGAGAATTAGTCATTACTCTTTGTTCGTATAGCAAAGGATGTTTGACATCTATATACATATCCTCACCTGGGTTCATCGTGTTTTATTGCGAGTCTGTTAGCGATATGTTCCGCAGTGACAGGAATCATTGGGAATTCCGAATAAAAAGATGGAATTGAGAATTCCGTCAAATGGGGGCAAATACAAAAAATCGATCAGTCAATCAGTATTACAGAATAAGGCAATGAGAATATATCTACAAAAGAAACAAATTACGGATGCATGATCGTTTTCAAAGCTTTCCATATATGTTTCCATCAGTTCGAAATATTTAGCAATGTTCGGACAACGGGAAATGTATTGTCAAGAGCGAACCAGCTAATCAAGAGGTCTCTGACTCGTATCACAGGAAACCACCAACGAGGAAATTAAGCCGCGTGATTTGTCAATTCGTCTCAAGCTGAAATATGGCCCGGCATACGCGATCACTCCTGGTCACTCCTCGACTACGCCTGTCTTTGATCCAGTCCCTGTTTACATGGAATGTGTTCAAATTGACCTCTTCTACCCATCTTAGCTTGCTAAGGGAATTTCACGTTTCACTTAACACTACCCTTAGATTCTCGCTGTGATTCGGCATGTATTTCACCCGGCGCCATCTATCTAGAGGGAGAAAGTTCGAAAGTTGTTCCCAAAGCATGAGGTCAAATGTCGGCCCCATTTAAACGAGCCAATGAAATTATCTGTATTCAAATATTTCTCAGACATGCAGACATGTCAGTTTCACGCGGTGCAAGACTGGGGGAGTCTGTGCGAGACCAAAACGAAGTTGTGCGAATTAGCTATTTTATTTCTCACTCTAGTGGAACATGCTTCTTTGTTTATCTTAAGAAAAATCATATTACAAACGGCCTAACATATTTGAAAACAAAATAAAATCGGCGGCAGACCACAGGAAAATGATATGCTTTTTATTTTGTGATGGGGGCACTTCGAGGCCCACCATGGGATCATTTCAATCGATCGCTTTCTGGAGGTGTGTCTTCGTTGTATGAATGTGATTGCACCGATGTCGGATGTAACGGGACCAGTCGGATGTGACCATTTGGGAAACGCCCTATTACACTCAGATAGCCGTTACCGCATGGCTACGAGCAGAAGTTTCTACGTATGATCGTGCCATGCGTTCAGATGATGCTTCTACCTGACTGGGAACAGTTTTGTTAAAAAAAAAACGTCATGAGTTTATTTCCTCTGTTTTTAGGTGTCTTTTTTTCATCCTGAAACCTTTTGCGCCAGCATGCAAGCATCGTATTTGTTTAGAACAGTCGACAATTTGCCCTTCGTCATTAACGGGCCTGGCTCTGTAGCAACTACTAATGACACAATTGTTGCAATAACGACAATTGTGTCATCAGTAATTGCAACATGGCTCTTCCAGCAAACGCTTCACCACTCTGGGTTCCCTTGAGTATCACCAACGAAGACATTTCCCTCCCCGTCTTGAATACCATGTTGGAATAGTAAAATGAATAGCGTATAGGATTATAATGAAACCTTTCATCACTGAACGAAAAAGTTTATCAATATGAATGTGACGAGGCTTTCAAAATGCACTATTTCTACACTAAAAAAATTATGGAATATTCCTTCACTATAGCAGCAGTGGAATATTCCGCAACATACCAAGTAATATTCAATACAATGCCAAGGAATATTCTATAACATGCTATGGATTGAATTCAAGGAATATTCCGCTGGTGCTATATTCGGGAAATATTCCAGAACATGTCAAGGCTTATTTTTTTTCAGTGTATAAGTCGTACCATGGCAGATAGCTGATCTACCAAAACGAAACCCAGCCATCTTAGTTTTAGGAGTTCCGATTCCGATCGGGTAACACTTTAAAGTTTGGAAGCACTCCAGATTCCTCCTGCGTCAGACCAGGACGGTCATTTATCCAAGATGTCCTCCGTGATCCATAATTCACCGGTTATCGGCAAAATCGGCGATCGGCAAAATCACTCTAAATAATATCTTATTAACAGTTTTGTTCCACCTATCTCCCCCAAATTCACCCGGCAGATTGGGAAAATGAAAATTGAAACTGAAACCTTTTGCGCCAGCATGCAAGCATCGTAATTGTTTAGAACAGTCGACTCGTGTACAATTTGCCCTTCGTCATTAACGGTCCTGGCTCTGTAGCAACTACTAATGACACAATTGTTGCAATTACGACAATTGTGTCATCAGTAATTGCAACATGGCTCCTCCAGCAAACGCTTCACCACTCTGGGTTCCCTTGAGTATCACCAACGAAGACATTTTCCTCCCCGTCTTCAATATCATGTTGGCATAGTAAAATGAATTGCGCATAGGATTATAATGAAACCTTTCATCACTGAACGAAAAAGTTTACCAATACATGAGTACTGCAAATAAATTATGCAATGAGAATGTTATGTTTTTTGCCACAAACCCATTTTATTTATTTCAACATCTCCCATGACCTCATAACTTTGTACATTTTCATCATCCTACATGATAATCATACATTACCCTACATGATAAAGAGCAACAATTATCCAGGAGAGATTTTGAGTCTGTCAAGCTGATCGACATATTTTTGAGTAGCCCGTCGTGCGGTAGGAAATGGAATACCTTCTTCACTCTCGTCTCCACTCGAACCTGAATCATTCATATAACCACCTTTTCCGTGAAAACCTTTCACTGTGCTGTCATGGCCATACAGCGATGATCAAACAAAATTCCTAGCACTCTAAAAAAAAAACAAGTCAACAACCCAGCAATCCAGAAGTAATCAACATAACACACCAAAAGAAATGCACATACATTAGAGCCTATGCAACAAACCGATTTCTCCCAAATATTCTAAGACATAGTCTTCTTTCACCCGACTAAAAATATCTTCTAAAGTAGCTGCTCGATAAAAAGAATCTCTTACAATCTGAAAATCTATACAATGTGAGATCTTCGTGGCATGGAATATACCTTAGGACTTGCTTTTTTTTTCAATAAATGTTCGTGAGTTAGTCGTGTATGACCGATTCTACATCGCCTGATCCTGGCTTGATCGAAATGTTTCTGGCTGTTCAGATGAGTATAGACTGCATTTTTTTTTGAACTCATTAAGTTTGTTATTATTCACCGCATCCCATAAAGATTGAAACAGCTTTCTCACATAAGTACAGATCGAGGGTCTGAAATCGCCATATGGGATTCCAAGAGTATCAACCTCATTATCTAGGGCTGCCGTAGCCATTTTATCAGCCTCGGAATTACCTTTGATGCCAACGTGACTAGGCAACCAACAAAACACAATATCAACCTGTTGGTCAAGTCTACAGCCATATAATTGTAGAATATTCAAGATGGTGGAATGAGTTGAAGTTCCACTTTTAATTGCTTGAAGGCATGACAGTGAATCTGAGAATATGACATTTTTTTTCCTTTTAGTGGACCCAAAGTCTTCCAAAAGCCGACAATACAACTTTTGCTTCTGCAGTGAATATGGGATTTTTACCTGGTAGTCGACAGGTTTTAGTTTTGGAACTAAAGATAGTAGCACATGCTACTCTCTCATCATCTTTAGAATCATCTGTATAAATAACCTGATGCAGATTCTAAGAGGTAGAATAATGGAGATTTTCTTTAAATAAAAATCTACGTACTGAGGGTTGGAAACATAGTTATATGCAGGATTCGAGTGATTTGATCGCAATTTTGTGATACATGTATATTGTAGCGAGGAAGGAAGAGGGGAGGGGGCACTCCCCAAGATAATTTTGGGATTTCAGGCGCCCCACTACTAATTTTCGACACATTTCAATGCACTTCTGTCACAATCATGGGATCCCAAAGTGGTTCTTGGCCCCTGCAACCACCCCGGCTCCACAGTGCCTGTAGTATGGTAAAGTAATGGTTCAAAGGTAGCACTCAGTATTATGTAGTGCCGGTGAAACACAAACAGAAAGAGAGCAGAAGCATATATTTAATATTTCAATTCTCGTAAATAGCAGCAGTGTGAATATATACACAGCAAAGATGGGAGATAAGTTTCCGACTCAACTCTACATGACGGCTACAAACAGTTTCGTTCAACTTTCCCACTGGATGCAGTATGCTCTATCCGCACATTCCATACAAAAATTGCTTCAATTTATCTACGGAAATACGACAATACATTTTGTGATAACTCCAGGAAGACCTGACATCGAAATCAACCAAGTTAAAAACTAGACGGCTTTTCTCTTCATGTCTGACATATTCATTCCGTTTGGCCACTTCAGAAGTGAACAATCCATTTCTGGATGTATTCGCACGATACTTGGAAATAGACGGAAAATGAGTTCCCAAATATTCCCGTAACGAAATCGGTCTACTCGGAAGCAGAATTAACTGTTACTTGTAACCGGCTGGTCTAACACGTCGACTGCGTCAAGAGATTTCTACTCGACATTTCGGTACGCGACATTTTGGTACACACCATTTCGCCACAAAGGGTTGGATACGACATTCCCGCAACTTTATTTCACAGGCCAAAATATGATAAAAATAAAGATTTTCATTTTTTTTCCGACAGTGAAAGGTCCTAGGACTTCCAAGATGTAATAGTTTGTCCTGATTATTCACATGCCAAGTTCAGCCAAAATTGACCAAATTAGTTAACACATTAGAAAAGACAAATGCACAATTTAGACATGCAATGTATATATAGCTCAGTAAAATTTTCCAAATATGTTTATACAATTATTTGCGTATATCTTAAAACATAATGTTTTACCCATTTATGACACCTCCTGTTAACCCTCTCTGTACCGTACCGGTACTTTAGTACCGATAGAGATATAATTCAATGATTACCTGTCATTGGTATACAAAAATAAAGAATTTGTAAATAAATATTTTCATCGT